>VDFB02359697.1:0-22910 GCA_007258455.2 Sequoia sempervirens
CAACTTGAATTTCTATAGAATTTGGCAATGGGTTATTTAAATCAATCTCAATATAAATACAGGAAAGAAAAATTATCTTCTTTTCCAGAGTCCACTATGACGATCCCATAGGCTTGCCCAACAGAAGACCAATCATGTACAAAATATCATTCCTCCAGAACTTTAATAGGAGCCAAAGAAGCCTTACCCAGATCGAAACCCTCAATGGAAGCTTCCCAATCAGAGTAAAAACAATGTACCAAGGTTTAATAAACAACCCCACTTGGTTGTAGAAATAGAGGGCCCCTTCAAATGCTCTATATGCTCTATTTTGGTCTATCGGGCATGAGAACACTACCATAAAATAGTCATTTTCAACTTGCATCACCTCTATGTTTCCCTTAGGGTTCCAAATCCAATGAGCCTAGGATTCAAGAAATGAAAGAGAGACTTTGATTCACATGAACTTACAAATTAAGGCATGGTCACTCAAATAATTGACATACTCCACAACAGAGTTCGGTTGGTTTACCAGAATCAAACAAGACTCACTTTTACCCAGACAACCATTCACCTTCAAGACTCGAGAAACACCTTCCTGTGATGTATAAATAGAAAACAAAATATGTGACATTACAAGACAAAAATACACATATATCCATTCACCATTTGCACATAGATAAGATATAGTTAGTTCTCTATGATAGTGTTACACCCTTATTTCACCATTACATTCATCACATTCTATTAAATATTTGTCTTTTTCTCTCTTTCTTATTGCATCATACTACATACATTTATATGTGTGACATGGTTATAGTGTTAATATTTCCTTTCTAAGTATAGGGATGTGTCCCTAGGATTGTTCCTTTGTGGGCATGTCATTTAAAAACTGTTGCAAAGTATGTACATGTACTGCAATGTTACTTCTCTATTCCTATAGTGACTCTGTTGCATTCTCTTCCTAGGTGATTTTACTATTCGGTTTCAATATTGTGTGCCCTAGTGCATTTTCATCATTGGCCTCCATTAGGTCATCCCTCTCAATTTTTTAACCTAATCTGAATTGAACTAATGCCTTTAAAAAAATTCAACTAAACTATTAGGAATCTAAAGTTGGCTTTGAATACTACCAATATTCTCCCCTACTTAAACTATTGTCTCATTCTCAAGAAATTTCTCTGTTTCACACTAATGAACTAAACATAAAATCAACAAGTATTCCTTTTATTTTTTACTTGTTCAAAATACACTTTAAACAATGATTTTAAAAGAATAAGTAAACAAGTAATTAAGTTAGGAATTTTCTTCAATCTCTTTTAAATAAAAACATCTTTTACAAAATAAGAGAAAATAGTACATGTTGATTTCTTAATGATGTTGGGAAATAAATTTGGTGATTGCTTATTTAAAAGCGAATGGTTACTTTTTGGTTGTAAGTTCGTATTTTTGTTGTTTTCCAAGAAGGGTGTGTTGTTATTATGAAATAGAGATCTGATAAAAAAAAACTATTCTATTTTCATAAAGCATGTATACCAAGCATATGGATCTTATCAAGTATATAAAGAATACTGGTATAAATACACAAAAAGAGGAAAAATATTATTTCTATCCAAATAAATCTCAATGTACATTAATTACATAAATTGTTGGTTATTTGCATATGAAAAGACACAGAAACATATATTAGGGTTATTTTATTTGATTATGCATTACTTATTTCAACACCTGGTTTAATTTGTAATATTTGTTCTATAAGCAATTGATTCATCCAAGAATACGAAATGACATTGTAATAAATTAAACCTTTTTATTTGATCCAAGTGTGCTCCAAAACTTAGTCTCAACAACCATACATTCAATGAGCAAGTAAGCATCCAAAAAATCACAAATGAACCAAACCTTAAACTATTCATATCCCCACAAATGCTTGAAGAAAAAATATTCACTTCTCTATTATTCATATTTAGCATTTAATACTAATGTGTGTTGAGATTAGAGAGGATTGGATGCAAAACACGTTGAAAGAGTTAAGGGAAAAATATCCTCCGCATGAACTCACTAAAGAAGAATATTCTCTACAACAAAACAATTGGAAACTATCCATTGAGTTAGTTCCACTAGAAGATATATTCAAGATAGAGGCTCTTTATCTTGATATCTTCCTTCTAAATACTCATTGTGATCTTACTTCCATACGAATAAAGATCACCATCCTAAAAACAACCCTATCTATCCATACTACCATTACAAATCCATAATTAAATATCTACGAGAACCATGAGTTTTGACATTGATGATGAATCAAGCACAATCCTAGAGTGAAATTTGAATAATAGAAAACCTCTACATAATTCAATGACTTTATCACTTTATCTACAACTAAGGGCTAAAATTTATGCATTTTTTAGATGTATATTTTTTTTAATAAAAATAATGTGGAGGGATTTTTTTTGTGTAGTTAAGTAGAAGTTAGGCTTTGAAAATGACATTATAGGTTCATGGACTTAGAGTGTGCTAATTACTTTACCTTTTGACAAAAATAATTATGCAAAGGTAGATCTTATTAGGTATATCACTTTGTAAATGTATAATTTTTATTTTATATAGACTTTACAATTTTTTTCGGTACTCATTACAAACTCAAAGGTCTTTCCATCAAAAAATTTCCTAGAAGAAAGATTAATATGTATAAAAAAAACTTTTCTTTGACACTAGTTCTAGATTTTGTATCACATAACTTTTAACAATCTTCCTAGGTTAGGATGAACTTTGTAGAGAGTTATATTTTATAATTTTTCATAAAGATTTATACTTTATAACTTTCAAGCAATTTTATCTTCTATTGCAAGTCCTGAATATTTATTGCTCTTGGTAAAAAGTATTTTGTATTTTATATTACTATAAAACACTTTTGTGAAGAGCTTCTATTTTTTTCCATATCTTGATTATGTCAATAGACGTAACTATAGACATCAAGAGATGGAATGTAATTAAATGAGTGTATTTACCAAAAGTATTAAATCAACATATATTTAAAAGAATTGAAACTCTTCAATAAATATTTTTTTTCTTAAGTAAATAAAATAAAATGATTCTTGGCCCGAATGGGTAGGAGAGTTGGCCTGGGCAGTGGGTTTTCTCTCCATTTGTCTCGGGTTCGATTTCGCTACCGGGTTTAAGAGGTGGGACTTCTTGCGAGCGGTGGATCTCACCCACAGGAGACAAGTCTCGCCCTAGCTCGCCTCAAGTACTCAAGGTAAGGGCTATTGGGCCGCTGGGCTGGATCATGGGGACACCCCTGTAGTAACAAAAAAAAAATCATTCTTAAATAATTCTAAAGTAAAATAAAATAACTCTTAAATAAATAAAATAAACCTTCACTAAATAAAAATAACTTTTTAAGCAAGTAAAATTAGTTTTTCAAATAAAAATAAAGCAAATGCTATTAAATAATTCTAAAGAAAAATAATATAACTATTAAGTAAAATAAAAATAAAAATAAAATAATTATTGAAATAATAAATTTATATATAAAAATAAAATAACTCTTCAAATTAAATAAAACAAACAATATAATAAAACAAAATAATTCTAAAGTAAAATAAAATAATCCATAAGTAAATAAAAATAAAATAATTTCTAAATACTTTTAAAATAAAATAAAATAACTCTCAAATCAATAAAATAGCTCTTCCTACTTGATCATGAGCTTCATACAAAAGTTATGAGAGACACGGAGGCAATGGTTAAAAGGAAAAATAAATTATAAATAAATGAGAAAATTAAAATGATTTAATGCTCCCATTTTAAGATGGGTAGGAAAGAATCACAAATACAATAGCTTTTAGTGTGCTCACCATAATAGGCAGTATGAGTTTCATAGGTGTTCTTATGTACCCATATTTTTAGGTCGTGCACTTTATCTTTTTTTTAATTTATAGTTAATAATATGGGGTATGGCTCCCTTATGCCTAATTTATCGATAAAAAATACCTCTTAAGCATATAAAATAAAATAGTTCTTTAGAAAATAAAATTAGTATACCCATCTTTAAAAAATCTATGTAAAAGACAGAGATAATTCTTGAGGTAGTAATAACCTTTTCTAACTATTGCAATTTTTTTGGACATTACTATTACCCTAAATAGAAATTGATGGAGGAGTTTAAGAAGGATTCTTAGAAGAGAAATTATATTACAATAATCTCTACATGGTAGATCAGTAGATTAAGGAATCCAATAGAATTAGATCTACTCATTATTTACCTAGTTTGGACCATAAGATATTATACATTTCATATCTTCTTATAATAGAAAATTTGTTAGAATATAAATATCATGTCAAATAAACATTCATAACAATATTTTTTTATTCTAAAATAAATAACATTAATAAAATAAATCATACCTTTGTTTATCTACCTAAAGATATGTTGAATCCTTAGCATTTTACTTTTCCAATGGTTTAGACTAGGGTGAAATGTGATACCAACCATGTAGATGATATTTCCTATCCACCCCATCCAAGTGGATTATGTGGCCCATTGAGAGAGGTTATTGTTGTCAACCATTCATTGCACTAGGTACTTACCAACAAACCATCAACCCATACTAAGGTATTTTCTCCTTACTGGTTTGGAACATAATTGAACCCAAGAAGGAAGATACAAAGGTTATCCATGTGGATTATCCCCACCTCTGAATTACCTATTCATATTTTATTATTCATTTTTCCCCATTGTCCATAGGATTGCTAAGTGGCAGAAAATAGCATTTGTCACATGCATGCCACTAGCTCTATGGCTTGCATGCTACTAGCAAAAGACATCCAATCCTCACAATTAAATCTTACCATCCATCACCCACATGCCTAGATAATAGCTGACTAAATCTAGGATACAATCAAATCACTCTACATATAGAGCATGCTCCCTACCTGTCATCAAGTTGGAGTAGTGATAAGCTTATCTTTAGATGAGTCATCGGATTTATTATTTCAATGATCACATCAACAAAAGTGGATAAATCTACATATTAGGTGGTATAAAAACATCTACTTATTCCCTTGTAGAGTGCTTTACTACAACCATTTTGTGTTGTCATAAAATTTGGCTCTTATAGTTGGCTTAGTTCTACAAATGGAAAAAAACCTTACAATGAGATATGCCAAAACCATAGTCCTTTGGGTTGCTTTGTCTAGGGTTGTCCCATTACTTCTAAGACTGATTAAACAAAAGGGACATGATATTCACTTGATCTTAGGCTCCACTCTTCCAAGTGGTACATAGGCTTGTGGAAGGAATCTCTCTTGAACCATGGTAAGGAAAAGAAGGTTTGTATAGGTTTCCATTACACTGAAGGAAAGAGACCTTGAAAACTTGGCTTGCATGGCATTAATTTAGGTAGTGCAACTTGAGAAGTTTTAGTTAGGCTCCTCATATGAACATTAGGCATTTATAACAACTAATGGATAGGGCATGTTTTTCAATGGTCTTATGTTTAAGTGTAAGAAAGATGTTTCTACTACCCTACCCTCAAAGATAGCTCTCTTACCTCCATTATTAGTTATATATAAAGGATACATCAACCTAACACACATTTTAACAACATCATACATGAACCTAATTTGATTAATAGTGATTACAATATAAATCATTTTAATAGAGTTACATACACCCCAAGGAAAACTCTCCACTCCACTATCTCACCCATTGTAACTATATAATTCTATCTTGGGCTTAGCCAATTATGAATAGAAATAAAATCATTAAAATATATAAATAAAAACATGGCCATAAAGATAGTTTTATTACAAGATATATTCAATTTAGGTTACACACAAATTGGAGAAAGAATATGTACACATCATCACCAATACATGGTAAATCCTTTAATAGAATCATCAATTTCTTATGATTATTAAAATATATTCTTAAGACATCAAGAGCTTAGATAGTAACTTCAACTTCTCATCAAAATTCATGAGATCTCCAAAAGGTACTATATTCCTAATATAGGAACCCCTAGATAGCAATCAAAAGGCACATAAAATATACATATGGTCAAATCACAAATCCTCCAAGTATCTAAGGTGATAAAAAAATAATTTGTGGAAGAGAACCTATTCTAATGTTAGCCAATTTGACCAAACCTTGAACCAATTTGCACATGTTCATTCCTCTATAAAGTAAAATCCATTACAGTTACATCATAGGAAGCTGAAAATATATTTTTTATCTTCTTTCTTTTCATATGAACTTTTTGAAAGGTGAAATAGAAATGTGAAGGGATTATTATTTTTAGGTAGGAAACTAAGGGTCAATACCATCCCAAAACAACTAGTTTCAATTGGTTACAACCATTTCCAAGCAAATCCTTTAAGCAATGTAAATAAATTTAACACAAAAAATGATGGGAAACTTGCTATAATGGTGTCCAATTTATTTGATCAGCAAAACTACCCTATTTAGGGGCATAATCATGACCATCATACCAAAATAAATTATTTGATGAGTATGATCAATCATTAAATGGGTGAATGGATTCGCCTAGGGTTTAGTTAGTTAACAAAGAACCTTGTAATGGGTCACAACATTTGCAAGAAGGGAAAAATAACTTCATTATCATCAATCTATCTAACAAAATCTACAACCCTAGGGAAATTGATGACTATGGGGAATAAAAGGACTTGGAGTATGCATCCAATAGCTCAAGTTCCTAGAAATTTTGTTGCATACCCCTACTCCTCTCAATTGCACCTTTCTTTTTCCTCTTTTTTCATGCATTTTCCACTCTTGAACCCATAAATTTAGCCTATCCTCAAGGAACTTGTGACAAATAAAAAATCCAAGTATCTAGGAGAAGATGTCCTAACTGTAGAGGTGCACACCTAGGTTGAATGCATATGTCCTAGTGAATGCCATGTTGCAATTTTCTTAACCATTAATGTTGGTCAATGGCTCTCTTCCCTACATACCATAATCTTTCTCCCATGCCCTTTTCCCTATCTTATTTACTTCCTCTTTTAATCTAACTCTCCATAGGTTCAATGGAGCCAAAGTGTTATTTGACAATATATATATATATGTATGTATGTATGTATGTATGTATGTATGTATGTATGTATGTATGTATGTATGTATATATGTATATATATATATCAACCAACCTTATATATATCAATATATATACATATATATATATATGTGTGTGTGTGTGTATATATATTGATATATATATAGAGACCTCATCTATACATACATACATACATACATATATATATATATGTATGTATGTATGTATGTATGTATGTATGTATGTATGTATGTATGTATGTATGTATACCATAATCTTTCTCCCATGCCCTTTTCCCTTTCTTATTTACTTCCTTTTTTAATCTAACTCTCCATAGGGTCAATGGAGCCAAAGTTTTATATATATCAATATATATATACATATATATATGTATATATATTGATATATATAAGGTTGATTGAGGAGTCAAATCAGGGTTATTGTTGATGACACAATCAGGCACATTTGAAAGTGAATTATGAATTAAAATTGAATAAGGTGGCATGCTCCTAGCATCAAGCATCAAGATTCAAACGAAACTTGTGAACTCAATCTATTGAAGAATGAATCATATTAAATATTGTAATGCATAACAAATACTGCTTTAAGCAAACCTAATGCCAAGGTCTTTGACATTTGGTTGGCATTAGTATTGTCCTTTTTCTCTATGAACCTCAAAATCCACTTCACTTTGCATCTTCGTACCTACAATCAGACAATATTCTTTGCACAATTCCACTAGTTAGAGCTTAGTCCAGGTTAGCCAAACATATAATCAATAGATTTAATCTAACATGTAACACAACTAATATCCATATTAATTAATAATATCATTAATGATTCATAAACACACACACACACACACACACACAAATCAAGTAAAACATTATGATTAAAAGTTCCCACCTCTAGTCTAATTACAAGAAGGCTAGCGGATCTTAGAAGTGGGTTATTAGGAGGATGTGATAGAGATGCCTATTCCACTTAAATCACAAATATTGTCAAAAATAGGCATCTCACCAATGATATCTCTTGGCCCTTTTAAATAGATTTGCTAAAGATAGGTATTCTCATTATATAAAAGAATTTATTACTCACTAAGAATTTAATTCAAATGGCTACATAGTGGTGGTGTCTTCTTTCATAAATTTTTCTACTAAAGAATTTGTTTTGCAATTTCATAGCATTACAATTCTCACTCTAGAAATTTTGAGAGCCATAAATTTTGATTTCCACAAAATTTAAAGGTTAACCTATTCTTAGAATCTAATTTTTTTCAAGATCTACTTCATCATATAATTCAATCCTCCTTAAAATAATTCTTATGAATTCTTTTTTTCTTTCATAATTTTGAATAATTCACAAAAAAATTATAAATTACCCATTCATAAAATTATTAAAATTAAAGTATACACCAAATTCAAAAAAATGAAAATTATTTTTTATGAATATTTTTGTATCTACCTTTATTTAATAAAAGATAATAGTACAATACTCGCAAGAAAAGGAGGGTGGTAGATAGGAACACACAAATTTTAATGAGATGAAGTTTAAACAAAAGATGATAACACATAAACAAGGCCAAGCTTGAATAAATCCTAAGAAACTACAACAAAGAAAGAAAGAAACTAAGGATCCTTATCCTTGGGATTGTCTCAGACATTTTTAGGGGCAGAATCATCAATTGGCTCCTAGCTAGTGAGAGCGTCTTCTTCCTCAAGAGGGTTTTATAGAGGTTGTTGATCACGAATTAGAGAAATGGCCAACTCCATGTGGAGAAACTTGTTTGATTTGGGTCATTCATAAGCACCACCTTGCCTACAAGAGAAGGCAGAGAGCATCCAAGAGGGTTCGTCCCATCCACCACAAGCAACAATGTTTTTGTTAGCTAGAGGTTGAGAGCCATAGGGACCATGGGAGTAGGATCCACTATCATGTCTCACAGGTTGGCTACACCTATGATGCACTCTTGGAGGAGAGGGGGGATTCGACAAAACTCTAGCAATAGTGTAGGGGGCATTCCCCTAGTGATCTAATAACTCCTAAAGATGAGAAATTTCAAATGCAACTATTAGGAATTTGATGCAGAGCAGGGAAGTAAAATGAAAATCCTCTCAAACAAAAAAAGTTTCAAAACTTAGCATTCCAACTTCATGGTTTCCTTTACAAACTCACCACTCTCCTAGTAGGTCATCATGCCCTATTTTCCTTCCATAACTTTAATGTTAGGCCTTCAACCCAGAAACCAAAATATGTTTCAGATACCCATTATTATCTTACATAACATATCTCAAAATTTTATAGGGACACTTTGGACCATCATCCCCAAATCTCTGCTGCTACACTACCATTTAAGCCAAATAGGACACTTTTGCAAAGCAACTATCAACTAAACACCCTCCCAATTACTAATTTATATTCCAATATTCTCCACAAGTCTCAAATTTCCTGAATCAACAACCTTTGACAAAAGGAGTGCCTACAAATTCATCAAAATCACAAACCCTTGTTTAGGCCATTTTTTAAGCTTGTTCAAGGAGGGTTTATTGAAACTAAGTGTTTCAAGCCCTATTTCACTTTACCAACACATAAAACACACCCTATATGGTCTTCACATGCCTCTCAAATCAACTCCCAACATTTATCATTGCATTTTAAGCAAACTCCAACTCTTAGCCATCAATTTCAAGCCAAAACTTATGAAATTACAACTAGGGAAACATCAAAAAGCCTTCAAACCCTACTCCCTGCTCTTGAATCCTACACTAACATCTAACCCTACCTAAATTCACCCATTCCACCAAGTTTCAAAGAATTCTACTAGTGGAATGGGTCAACAATACATTTTATTCACCTTCAAACCCTCAAAATAGGGTTTACAGACCACCTATAGAAAAATGCTTGTAAAAACCTTCAATCTCTACGGAATTCAACCAAATCACAACCAAAATGAAGTTACTTCATGCATCCATCAAATTCAAGAGCTTTTAGATCAATACCCCTTTGTACAGAATCATACAGTAACCTATAGCAGCAACTTACACAAGAAAATGCAAAAAAATGGAGTTTGTTTATTGCTTTCTTCAACAAAATCTTCAACAAAACCTTTTCATCGAGTTTATAGAGCATATTTAAACTTTTCCCATCAAAACCCAACCAACCCAACCGAATCTAACCACCATTTGAACTACTTGACCGTTGGGCTTCCACTTTTTGTTTTTTTTTGCATTTTTGCAATTTTGCACCAACATGACAACTTTATCAAGATTTGATAATATTAGCAAGATTGTCCCTAAATGACTCTAATTACATATCAAATGGTCTATTATGACCTTATTTCTTGACATAAGACTCAAAAACTCAAAAACATGACATAAGACCCTATTTACAAGAACTGACATGGTGCCCCTACACCGGAATTGCAAGTAGGAAATAGAGGGATGAATTATCAATTATATGCAGATTAATTAAACATGAAACATAAATATGAACAAAGGAATGAAACAAATTCACAAAAAATAGTGAGACAACAATTTTTAACATGGTTCACCCTATTCTCAGGCTACATCCACAAACAAAATTCAATTTATTTGTTAACTTCTAGCGAATACATTTACAAATAACCTAGAGAAATACTTGCAACATGCAACAATTGATTGACATTGCTTTGTATTTTTGTCCATAGTGCTACATACGCTCAATGCTTAACCTACATTAAACTATTTCACTTCCTTGTGTTCTACCATGTGATTGCTGACAACTACACGCACTCTATAACACTTCCAATTCCACACAACAATCATACTAAACACCATGCACATCTTTTCCATGGGTTGTTCAGCTTGTGACTGTTGGAATTCAAATCATTGTAAACAAACTCTTCAACTTTCAGGCAGTTTTTGTAACTGTTATAACTGAAATTCAAATACAAGCGTACAACAAATTTCCTTTAACAAAAT
Source organism: Sequoia sempervirens (assembly GCA_007258455.2). Taxonomy (NCBI): domain Eukaryota; kingdom Viridiplantae; phylum Streptophyta; class Pinopsida; order Cupressales; family Cupressaceae; genus Sequoia; species Sequoia sempervirens. The sequence continues at coordinate 11,015 of VDFB02359697.1, forward strand.
TAGCCAATTTTTTCTTCAAGGGTGCTACCCCCAGCAGCCCCTGCTAGGGGCGTTGCCCCCAGACCTCCATTGTGGGCTCCGCCCATCGGGGGGATAATACCCCTCGAACCCCACAAGAGGGGCTTCCCCCCCTTTGTATTCCCTTGTTAATTGATTTGAGGGGGAAATGTGTTAGGTAAAGAGGGAAAAATATAAACACCAAGTCTAATTGGGCTCCACATATCAACAACTTTATGATCTTGCACTTGAATCTACATAAGCACATCAAAGAAAACAATGGCTTTAGTATTCAAAAAAAGTAAGCATCAATAGAACAACTAGAAAAAACAGCAACATTTCTATCTTTCTAGATACTAAAGAAAATTTCCAATCAGAAAGCATGGTTTGGATATGTTTATGTGGGAGATAAGATCAATCTCCAAATAAAACCATTTGTCAGAAAAAGAGAGCAAACCTAAAAAACTTGAAGAAATCATGAATCCAAATCCAAGCCTCTTAAGCTTTGGAACAAAACCAGAAGAGGGGCTTGAAGGATTCCATATGTCCATAGAACAAACAATGAGGATTGGGAATACCTATATGAGATAAACAACCACTCAAAGGAATGTCCTAATATAGAATACACCAGAATAAGCGAGCCAACTTAGGCTCCAAAATTGTTGACCAAATGCACTAGAACTAAAGCTACCAATGAAGATATAGCTATCTGCCATAGGAAGATGGGGGGATAGCCACAAATAGCCTTTACAAGGCATGTAGCTACAAAAAGGTGTATTTGAGTACCATTTCCAAGGCTTAAGAGACTTAACCTCGATTTTGTATAGCATTAATTACAAACTGAAAGGTCTCCTAGTCTTAGCTAGTTTGAATTTCAATTTGAATTTAGGCCAAGAGAGAAAATTCTTGGTGGCTTTGTGGATGAAATCTAGCAACACATGAATGCCTCTTTTGAAGAATTTCAAGGTATGAATGTGTGGCACTACCACAAGTGCATGGTCTCAAGAAAAAAGAATTGGAGATCACCAAATAGATTGTTGATTGACAAAAAGGCCATTACGAAAAATCATTTCTTGCCTAATGAATCCAAGGTTTGATAGTTTCCTAGGATTTCCAAATACTCAGATTGATGACAAGAGTGCCTTGAATTTTGATAGATTCCCGCATGGTGAGAAGAGTACCAAATTCCACGCCAAACAACCAATTAGCAATATGAAACTAATACAATGTTTGACCAAAAATTTCTAGGCTTTGTTGCCCTCTAGCACTCTAATAGTACATCTTGCACATAGGGCAATGCCTTGTCTATGAATGGAGAGTAAGCCTAAGCCTCCAAAATCATGAGGCAGGGAACAAAAATCCGAAGCCACACAATTAAAAACATGATGTCCTTTACTTGTAGCCCAGAGTGAAATTCTGAGGAATTTTTCAATTTGAAGATACGAAGCTTTGGAAGGAATCCAACGAGAAGAGCAATACATATGTATGGTTGCCAAAACTTTTGAAAATAATTGGAATTTATCTACTAGGAAAAGAGTCTTGGTAATCTAGTAAATGAGCCTTTTTTTCAACTGTATTGACCACCGCTTGCCAAAGCAGGAAAGGCAATCCCTAAAAAGCCAAGCCTTTTTTTCAACTCTATTGACCACCGCTTGCCAAAGCATAGAGGGTGATCCCTAAAAAGCAAATGATATGCCCATAAAGTGGAGCACTTCCTCTCCATAACCAATCCATTTCCAACTCAAGAATTCAAACCAATTCAACATGGGAAGAAAGGAGCCTATAGGATTAAGTCTTCTACCATTGAATGCTCAACCTAAAAACCGAAAATAGAGGGCTTGATTGTCTTCCTCAATAAAAGAGTTGTCAACAAAATGACCATTAACCAATTGTTGAGATGAATTATCAGGCTTCAAGTGCTTCCTGTAAATTAAAAGATTCTTCAACCACCCCCCTTCCTACAGCTTCCAAGAAACTAAAGGTTGAAATGAATAATGGAATAGAAGCCCAAGCTTTAGTCTTAGGTTTACAAATAGCTGCTTGAAGTGGTATCTCTTCCTTGCAAGTAGAGGGAGACTCCATGAAAAGTTTTAAAAACAATCTAAAATTGTGGCTCTAAAATTTTGGAAATTGAAATATATTATTCATGAAAGCTTACCCCTTTTGGATTCTATGGATCATTTCTCCCATGGACATTGTTTCTGTGAGGTGAATGGAGTGGCAGACTTCTTGGAAAACTTTGGCATTGATTCAGAGAGAAAAATTATAATTGACAAAACCATGGTAGATAGACAATCAATCTTAATGACAGTTGAGATGGGATTCCATCCAAGTCATTCGTAATGACTTTTCAGACCCCGTAATCTCTGCGCGTCCCCTGGCACTTTGAATGGAAGTGTTATCTCTTCTTATTCTGTCCTCACCAAACTGGCACATGTGTAGGATGTGTGATGGGCAATCAATCTTAAAAGAGGATTTTGGGTGCAAGACAACGTTTCAACCGAAGTTCCATTTATATACGTTGAGAAGCAAGAGATGTCATTTTGAATCCTAGTTTTGTATTGCAGTCGAGGGAAATTGAGAATGTGGTCAAAGAAGTTATAGGTTCTAATTATCTCAAAGTAGAATTGCGCAATAGGGTTAATTCGGACATTGTTTTGATGTTGTCTCGAATCTTCTGTACTTTGTTGAGAAGTATCTGTAAGAGCATGATGTGAGGGAGGAATTCAAAGGTGGACTAGAGCAGACAGTGGAGGTGAATGAAATGTACCCATTATGTCCATTGCCAGTGGCAGGTGCCAAATTTTGGAGGCTTGTTTTAATGGCATCATTTAGAGCTCCCACCATCACTTTGCCCCAAACCTAACTTATATGCCTTCTTATACTATTGAAAATCCTCTAGTTTTGCTCCCACCAAATATTCCAATAGATCAAACTAGGATCAATATCATGTTATGGATTAACATCTTTTAACTTTGAAAAAGGTTGTCATTGATTCACAAAAGAGTTTTGGATAGATTTGTAAGTATTTCATGAAATTCTCAACAAATCAATTATAAATGACAAAGAAAAGTGGCAAAGGGGCAAACTAAAAGATGTATGTTAGACTCTTCATCTTGAAGGTAGAGAATACATCTATTCCGACTAACAATTCTTTTTTTTTAAGATTATCTTGATAAAGAAATTTATCTAAAATTGCATTTCATATGAAAGCATTAGCCTTAGGCTAACATTTAGGATGCAAGACCCTTTTTCAAAGCTTAGAATTCTCAACTTTCAGGTTTTCTTTCATAAGAGTTGAATAACTAGTTTGCACCCAGTAGATCCATGAACCTTTCAAATCTCACCCAAGGAAATATAAACATTTATCTAAAGAGACCTTTCTAGATACTAAAATATGAGCTAAATGATAAATCAAGAGAGGGTATTGTTGACCTAGCCAAATATCTTTAAGTTTCTATTTCCAAATCCCCACACCATCCTACATGATTGCTTACAGAAAATCAAAAGAATAACTCCAACCAACTTCAATACATTTACATCAACCAAAAACATAACAAGGCCACCTTCCCCACAATCCAAAAAAAGACCAAGTTTAGTCAAACTATTACCCAACTTCAATACTTTATATATCTGAGAAGGGAAGCATATAACTTAGTATTATAAAGATATAAAAGTTTGGTTCCATATTTTCAAAAGAAATCACATCACATCCCAATTAAAAGTGGCTTTTTAAGTCAAGTTTTTTTTTTTTTTTTTACAATTATATAAACATTGGGAGAGCACTTCAAGCTCATCTCTTCACATATAGACATTATTATTTTTTTCTTAACCATTATCACAAAACAATTTTTATTTTTATTTTTTTTTCTATTTTGATTACTATGTTAGACTACAAAGTTATTCATTTAGTTTTTCACAAAAAATATCTATAGAATGATTTTATGATAAAGTAACATAAAAATAGAGGCATGTACTATGTAACAATACAAAAGGATCATAGCAAAAAATTGAAGTTGAGACGATTAAATTCTTCAACTATTGTGATGAATTTATTGTCTTTCTTAACCTCACAGTTTCATATGTGACTTAGTGTCTTGTTTTGAATATTGGAAGAATATTCGTAACATATTTGAGAAGATGGGTGCCATTAGGGTAGACAAGTTGGAGAATGCAGTCATATGTTTGAATCCTTCAATTTTTAGCACCACTTAGAATTCATTCCATAGTACAAGTTTAGTAACCTTTGGCTAAAGCATTATGGGATTAAAAAGAAAAATGATTAATTAATCATGGTTGTTCTATCTAGATTGGGACACCCACATTTGATCATGGTGCTAGTTTAAAGATGCCTACATATGATACTTTCTATTAGCATTTAACAAATAAGAATGCAAAGCTCATATTGGTGGGCACACTTTGTCCTCATAATTTAAAAAAATATGCACTTGCAACACATGATATAGGGAGTTCAAAGGAAAGAGACACCATCCAAAGAGTTAAAAGGGATCCAAATATGATTAAACTAAAGGCAATGCAACATTCTCCTTCTGTCCAAAACTTCAAGACTAATCTTGAGACATGCACTTACTATAAATATCAAGTTCATGCACTTACTACACATGATACAATAAGATGGAAGTTTTCAAAAATGTACTAAAGAAACTTAATACATCAAGAGGAATGTACACAATCCCTCCAGAGTCTTCTTCAAGGGAAAAGAAATAAATTACCCTTGCAAATTCTACATCCAATCTTGGATTTTCACTCTCTATTATAGCTCAAATTTCTTCTTCACATAATTGGATTATTGGCATATGGCCAACTCAAAATCTCACCTCTCTACTCTTAGGCACCATACCACCAACTAGGATTTTTTTATGATCATTTATCTTTACATGATTTAGATGTAAGCAATGTTTTTGATATAGGAAAAAACAGATTTTGAAGGGACCCCAAACCCTTTAACCAAAAAGAGCAAGGCTGCAGAAAAGACAGCAAACAGCCAGCGAAAAAGACCAGCTCCAAAACAAGACCAATTAAGATTTACATTTAACATTTTTCTTGTGGGAGCGGAGAGTCATGTCGAAAGATGACCGAGAGGGTTTATCTTTTTTGCCCTTAACTATGATCCAGCCATCTTCCACTTGCGTCGCCTTACCGTGCCACACCAGCTCACTACTTTCATGAAGATGAAAGCCAGCAACCAAAGTATTAGGGGTTACATCTTGATTCCTTTGCACAGATAAAGACTTTTCTGAAGAGCCACCAGATAGGGAAGTCGAAGCACATTCACCTGAAATGGCAGTCATTGACTCAATAAGGGTTGCCTTAGCGACCCCGCCATTTGAGACGACTGGAGGGGGCGTCCCAAGATCCAAAGATTCAGAAGCAGCCACCTCACGAACTTTAGGGGTTTCTACAAGACGTTCAGTTTCAGCAACCCCACCAGAAGAGACATCTGAAGGGGATACCTGACGAGCTCGTGATTGTGAGGCAACCACCTCAAAACAGCGCCTATGTTTATCAGCATTCTTCTCAACCATATAATGTTGTTGAGAGGCACCTTTCCACCAAGAAGTTGAAGCACTTTTCTCGAAACCACATTTTGCAGCAGCGTGACCTGTTTTAAAACATCTTCTACAGCGGAAGGGAATCCCTTCATAGTCCAAGGATTGTATCCAAGAACCCTTTGAAGTTTTAATTAAAATTTCAGCAGGCAACCCTTTTGAAACATCCATTTCAACCAAAATTCGGTTTTTAATGTGCCCTCATTTCTTTTTATTTTTCAATTTATCAAACTACCCATTCAAGAGATGGAAAATAGTAGATTTTTTCCAAATAGAGTTGTAATTTGAGACTTGGAAGACTACTTGGGTATTATCACTAGAAAGATTTGTGATAAGTTCTACATATACCATAATGTTGTAAAATAGAACCAACAGCAAGCTTTTTAAGTAGAAGGAGCCAGCGAAAACAAGCTTTTTTAGGTTCTCTAGACTTGTGATTTTTGTGACAAATTGGAATCTTTTGAGCATCTTTTCGTTGACTGCAAATTTGCCACTACTCTTTGGACTTTATTTCTTGGTTGGTCTGTGAACTGGAATGATAATATTGGCTTTTCTTGGCATGAGATTTTGGCTGGTTATGTTGATGCTTTTAATGTTGATTTGAACTCTTTCTGGCTTGTGCTTTCAAATGAGAATTTTTGGTTTTTAAGGGAAGAAGAGAAATGAAGAGATCTTTGAGGGGAAAAGGAGGCTTCTTACTAAGTTTAGCAACAAACTCACCTTCTTATCTATCATGTTTCAGGTCTTTGTTATCATGGACATCCTGAAGGACCATTTCATGATTCTGCTGAAGGAAGGGATTACTCTTGTCTACAAAACTGAATTTCAATCTACACTTTTCTTCTCCCAAGGAAGAAACAATCTGAACCAAGAAGAGCTAAACCTACTCCATAAATTTCTAGAAGAGAAGAAAATTTCTACCCTGGATCCTATGGAGAAGATAAAGAAAAAACCTCTTGAATTTGATCTCAAAGAGATTGATCATAATGTGATAATGCCTCCCCTAAGCACTTTTGACTGTGATGAAGCTGAATCCAGCAACAATATTATAGGAGATTGGAATTAACCAGTGCTCATTGACTATATGTGATACTTCTATTGTGCGTTGATTTTGGCCTATCGCTAATACTTTGATTTTTAATATGTGTTGATTTGGGGCAGCAGCTCCTCATAATATAGCTCTTTTGGTAAACTCTCTTTAATAGAATAAGTTCTACATATACAAAATTGACCATTTCAGTCCTTCAATTTATTTGATCAAACTTCATCATCTTTTCAAACCTAGTTTTTTTTTCTTTTATCAATTGACATCCCAAATCTTTGGATTGTTTTGACAAGGATGGCACTCTAGTTGATGAATTTAAGGGAGGATACATTGATTCTCTTCCACTAGTTGAGATACCAACTCTTATACATCCATCCATTCATAGGACATAATTTCCTAGATCTTCATTGCTTGAGCCTATGTGACATCTTTTGAGAAAGTAGACAAAAAATATTTCCTCACTGTCACTTGATTCCAAGTATGTTGACTACTTTGAAATGTAATTCAATAGTAAAACAAGCTAATAATTATATGTGCAAAACAAGTATTCAAGAAATAAAGTGTGTGTAAAATATATCATGGGATATGTGTCTCAGATCATTATTTAAATCATAGCCATTATGTTTGTAATCTTTAATTTTAATTCAAGACATAAAATCTAAGTTTCTGATGAATCTCAAAATTATCCAAGAACAGATGTTCAACTGAAATTTGTCAGATGGCTATTTCTTTAAATTATTGGGACAAACCTCAAATTCCATTTTGTGGTGTTGCTCAATCTTCCTCTCAAATCTCATTATGTAAGATTTAGCTTATGTTAATAAAAATATCACTTGGTTTAATAAAACACCATAATTAAAAAGGATAATATTGTTTAAGAAAAAAGTTGCCTTAAGCAAAAACTAATACACCATTTCTGTAATAAAAGAAATGTAAGATTCATCATAATCTCTATAATATTCTTTTAATGAAAATTTGAAACATCTTCATTTCATCTACATCCTTGGAATTAAAGCTTTGCCAAACATTCTATAAAATTTGGCCTGCCATCTCATACTTATTAAATGCTTTCACATTTCATAAAAAAAAACCAAATAGTTTGAATAATAAATCTTAATGGAAAATAGGTGTAATTAGAATACTTCCAATCAAACAAACCTAAACCCAACATTAGAAGCAGGACAAGAACCAACATTCTATTAATCCATGATTTATTTACTAAACTACATATATTTGTAAGGTTTAACAAACAATAGGAAACTCATAAAACAAAGAACAAAAAAACTCATAGAACTCTATTATTGTTTGATCTTAAAAATTATTTAAAAAATATAATTTTCCGAATATTTTTTAATTTTAAATTTATGTTTTTTTAATGATAATCTCAAATATAAATAGAAAAGAATAACCCACGAATATCACAAATAATAATTTTCACTTGGTCGCATGCCTTATATTCAACTATTATTGGTAAGTGAAATGGTTAGAAAATAATCCATTATATTTTCTTAGAAGTAAGAAACAGTTTAATTTTAGTATATCTTTAGCTTTACTTTGTTGTTTATAGAATTGGACCCTTAAAATGCAATTGAGAAATTTAAACAAAAAAAGATATTGAAGGTTAAATTTTGCATCGTTGATTATTGAGAGCCCTTCAAAGATTTTTTTGATCCTTAAATAAAATTTACTTTAATATGAAGGCAATAGATTGAAATATGGAAGTTAACAAGGGGAAGTGTAAAAATAAAGCAAGGGAAAAAGTGTATCACATACAACTTTGGAGGCATCGACACACTAGCGATGACAAGTGATACAAAAAGGTAAAGGGAAAGGTCATAAATAGAGTTCAAGGCATCAATAAGCTAGTGGTGACAAATGGTATAAAAATTCATAGTAGTTATGACACTTCAAACCATCCAAGGTGAGCTCGATATAGTAATTGAATACCTAAACCTTTACAAACGTAACCTCAACATTTAATGAATTGGGTAAAGATCTTTAAAGTCTCTAGAACCACCATCTCTATGAGTGATGATAACCATGATTAAATTTTCACATGTTTATGAAGAACAAATCTCAAGTAGTAAGGTAGTACTCACATGAAATTATTAGTTTCTTTCGATCAAGATCTAGTCCTTGGGATGGAAACCTGATGTTTGTATGCCAATTTATATATCTACAAATTGATATACAAAAATATCTAAGCTGTGCATGTGGGTTTCTACAGTAGTCAATAGCTATTTATCAAGATACCCATAGCAGGCATGTTACAGATTGAAGTATCCTCAAACAATATAGGAATGTGCACTCTCATTATGTAGATAAGCCTATTTGTCTCTTATATGAGCTGTAAAATTCCAACCCCATTAAAACAGTGTCTTAAACATGAGACTGAAAACAGGTCTCTTAGATTGTTACAATAGCATAACACACTCAGTCTTTATTTCTAACAAGAATCATGGCAAAGTATACTGTAAAGCATAACAACACAAGTTCCACGATGCTATGACAAAAATTGTACCATGTATGTCGCCTTATGCATGCCAAATCTTTATATCTAAAAAGAATCATGACAAATTGTAATGTAAAGTATAACAGCACAAGTGCCGGAATGCTATGGCAAATTAAATTGTCCCACTTAAGTCACCTTATTCTTAGACATCTTGAACAACATAAATAGGCTAAGCCTGTTTTGAGACTTGAATCTATGGGAACATTAAAACAATGTAGTTAAGAAGATCACCAATGTGTTGCTTGGGAAAGCTGACCTTCCCCTTCACCAAAGCCTTTTTCTATAGGTCGGTCGAATTTGAAAAAGCCAAATTTACCCCACCTATGAGCATGAAAAGCCCTATAAGGCTTCTTCAGGCCCTACCCAGTTCCTATTGTTCCTTCCACTGTCGTTGAGCATGACAAGCCCTATAAGGCTTCTTCAGGCCCTACCCAATTCCTATTGTTCCTTCCACTCCTTCCATCCCCGTGCCCTCTTTCGTCAAAATCAAAATCCCTATTGTTCCTTTGAATTCTAACCCCATAAATCCCGCCACCCTTGGCAACCACCTTGCTCCCTGCCCTTAACCCCCTAGTCCGCCTCCCATGGAACCTCTCTCCTGCAGTGTAGCGGATGCTAAGTCCAGAGGCAAGTCCCCTATGGATAATGTGCAACCTGGCGAATGCTCTGCCTCCCCTCAAGTTGAACCTGTCAATGCTATTTTGATGTTGATCAGGGTAATTCTGGTCAAAACATGAAGGATACGACCAACTGTAGAAACTGCTTGAAAACTAAAATCAGAAACCTTGAGGAAAGCTTCGAACTGCACCACAGCATCCTGAAGTGATTTTAAGAATGAAAATGAAAGGCTAAAAGAAAAAAATTCCACTATTTACAAGTGAACCAGAGGAGAGGAAATAGAAGTTGATGTCCACATCAAATTTTCCGAGGGGAAGAATATCAAAAATTACAGCCTCATGCTCATAGAAATCTCGGACTTTAAGCAAAGTATGGAGGACATGGTAAGCAATCAGGTGAACCCCTTATCCTCATTGGAAAATATTGTACAGATTAACAGAACCACGATCAAGAACTCTGCTGCAAATATGACCATGCTTCATGATTGTTTGCTTAAGAGGAGGCAGGCAGTTGGTGAGGGACCTAGGGAAAGAACCAAATCTGTAAGGTCCCTTGCCCAAAATGATGAAATTTTTACGATTGTTTCCAGTTTGACAATGCAAGCATTTTGTCAAACAGTTGTCATCAATAGAATTTCCCGAGTGGTCAGCTTGTATGATTGTTTGTTACTGATATTTTTCCTTATGCATGATAGGGCTCATTTGGTGTATATTTCAATAGGCATTAGGGCAACCATATTGCAGATATGAAACAAGGAGAACACAGTGTCCAACTCTGATAAAGAAGTACAGCAATAGTATGCACAGTGAAAGTTTGACTCAAATTAAAGATTTGAATGCTATTCTTGTTGTAAATGACTAGCAAACACAATATAGGAAATACTCCATATTTGCTACTGGGAATCAGAGAATTAGAAAGAAGACCTGACCTTTAATTTTTAGAGTTGACAACATACACCAGTTTTCTTCTTCCAGCTTCACAAATAATCAACAAGCAGATTTGTGTCACTCAACAAGGATGGCATTGAAAATATGATAACTCAGAAATGGGCGTTTCATTCTAGCATTACTCCACAAGCTTCCTCCGTTAACACCAAGGCAGATATGTTGCAATTCACAGGAAAAAAACTACAGTATTCACTGTTACAGACTTAACTATAAGTTAACAGCATACAGTGGGCGGTTGGTAGGCATAACTGTACCTCTTCCATTCTTGAAAGTGAGCCCTCCAAATCATTAATACCTTCTGCATTTAGTTATTCTATGAATCATGATCCCCTCTGATTGAACATAGGCATATAGGTTACTGCAATGTCTTTGAACAAACACAGATGAAAGCTTAATTCTCCAGAAGGAACAATAACGACTCACTTCTGTACCTCTACACCCCCAAACTGAATTTTCCCCACCAAATATAGATTCCAATAGTGCTAGAATTCAAAGGCGCCTCACTAAATGTACATTTCAGTCATTAAAACCCAGCGATTTCCTTCAGCTGTTCTCATGCCACCCCTGAAGGAAGTACGGCAGCAGGCATGTACGGATTAATTAATAAAATTCAGAGACTCAGACATCCTTTTTTTCAATACTCTAAAGTACACGCCCAAGCCAGACAATAAATATGGAATTACACCCAAAAATAATAATTGTTTCTTTCAACCCCAGTGAGCAATGGGAACATGTACGGCCTGCATTATTCACAAGCTACGGCTCTTCCAATAAATTCAACTCAACAGCAAGATTTAGTTTCAACCCATGAATGTGATCACCCCACCAATAGGAAGTTAGTGCAGCAATACCGAGAACCAAACCATATGTCATTCAACCCCAGCAAGTGAAATAAGGTGGTTCGGCCTGTCTCAGCTAAATAGTACGGACACTCAGAATCACTTCATAATTTATTTTGAAATCCAACAATACAAACAAATACCATTTTCAGTATCTCCCAAATCAATTATATAAATTATTCGTTCAACCTGTAATCTTGAAGATTCTTTTTCAACCAAAACTCCACCACAATTCAAAATATGCACAGCTGAACAAGTGTAATTATGTAATAATATTTTATTCTTCTAGTCTATAAACCGAAGTATTTAATTCTGCAATTACCTCCACATAGCTCTAATAAGAGTCCTTCAACCATGATTATCCTGAA
>VDFB02359698.1:0-26780 GCA_007258455.2 Sequoia sempervirens
TGCAAGGTTGACCCACCTTTCCCAATACTTGCCTAAGTTTATCATCTATTTAGGAGTGGATCCCAACAACAATTGTGCTTAGTGCTTACTACTAGTGCAAGGAATTTACCTATTGATTTTTTCTTTATTTAATATGCCTAATGAATCCTCATCTCAAGTTATATTGTGGGAATGGATTTTTATACCCTCCCTATGACTACATGGATACAAGGAGGTGAATATGATATGGTGGAAAAAACCAAGATACAAATTGGTTTAGTTCTCATAAACTCTCTAAAAAATAATTGAATTCCTACATCCTAACTAGAAATACCATGAGGGGTTTAGATCCCATTTTAGACAAAAAATATTCTTATACTGATCACTAGTTCACTTGGACCAACTAAAGAGATGGTGAACTAAGGGAAACTTAGTTGTATTGATAGATTAAAACTATTCTCTTTCCATTGTCCCCTCTCCACAAAACACCCTTATTTAAGTAGATTCTATTAAACCTATCTCACATATCACCTCCTAATTCTTTAAACTTTTCAAACTTCTTATTCCTCATACCTAATAATCTATCCTTCAAGATCAACACTTCCCACCTGAATCAAATTGATCACCTTGCTTGCCTAATATCCCTTTGGTTGATGTTCCTAGACCTCATCAAAATGGTAAGTGGATAAAATTGTGGAATGGTGCAATTAAATCTATTGCACTACCTTACTATGATCTTACAATAAGAATATGGCTAGAAAGAGATCTAGAATGGAAAAAAAAATGGATCCAAATAGAAAAAAAAACTTGTTTTGGCTTTAGCACTTACTAATAACTTTTATACAATGAGTGGTTGCTTTCGTTGAAATAAAACTTAGAAGATTTGAACTTAATTGTGGTAGAAGATCTCAATTAAGAGATAGGCTACATTGGATGAAAGGATATAAGGGATACAAATTATTTTTTAGTTATCTCGAACATATTTACGTTCTCGAGAGTGGATAATATCTATCGTTGATCAAGAGAGGTAGTTCCATGACAACTCTAATGATATTAAATCCATTTTCCTCCAACATTACAAACAATTTTTAATTGATCTAGTTGAAGGAGATCCATGTCAAGATATAGTGAAAAATTATGGGAATAACAATTATATATTTTTTAACATATATAATATGTATGGCTGGATTAGTGAGATATTTGTAACAAGTATGCAATGAAGTCAAACTTGATTAGATTTGATTCTTAATAAATTAGTTTTTACTTGGTCCAATTTATAGCTTTATGCAATCTATAAGTTTAAATAGTTTGATGGTATCTAAGCTTTGTACATATAAAATATGATAAAATGTGATTATTTTGGTTTCCAATCTATAATTTTTGATGTTCTTGGCTATATAATTGGGGATTAATTTATGTTAACAACTATTAGATTAAATATTTTATCCCCAATTATTTTCAAATAATTTTATAATAATCTTTGTATTCTTATTCTTTCTTTCATCATTTAATTTAAAATTTGAACCATTTAAGGATGCTATGTTATAGATTATAGTTCCTTCTTTAGAACACTTTGAAATTATTAATGGTATGAAAATATTATTATTAAAGTAGATGAATTATTACAAGTTATATTTTAGATTTGTATTCCATTTATCTAGATATATTATTTACCAAAGTCTCATTTCTCTTTGGGTATATACTGTATACATATATATATATATATATATATATATATATATATATATATATATATATACTTGTATATATCTCTTTATGAAAATATAGATGATGTTCCACACTGTGTGGGATTCTTTGTTTGCAAATACTAGTAATGAGGATTAAAATTGAGGAGATTCATTGTACAGGGTGCAAACACAGGGATATATAGTAGACCATACATGTTAATATTGCATAGTCAAAAAAGGCAAAAAGGAAGTGAACTTGGGGAGGGACTAGTGCATACTATTCCCTAGATGGGAGGTGAGCTGCTATTCTTTCCCACACATGTGGGAAGAAGTACATGGTAACATTCCCCTTAAACAAATGCAGGGATAGTGTGTCACCAAAGAAATGACAAGCCTTTTTTACATTTTATCAAAGATGTGCGTAGGTTAGGGGATGGAGGTCCACACAAGATATGTCCCGATCATGTGTTATGGCCTCATTGATCTACCCATGATTTCTTGCAACACATGGTCTATACCCAAACAATGACCAGATTCCATTTTATTTTGTTTAGCAGTTGTATGTTGAGGTCCATTTGGGCCTCAAAGTTAACTACCTGGACATTCCACCATATGTTGGTCAGAGGCGTGGTAGGATTGCTGATAGGCCCACCTATCGTCGAGTAGATAGACCACCCCTAGTTTTTAGGGTATTGGTTGGTGACAGGTCTCTTGCTCTCACCCCAGCTCTAGCCCCCATAGTAGATGAGGTTGTCATTGCTTCCTGAAAGGAAGCAATTAACATTGTAGGTGACATTACAGCTGCCACCACTAGGATATTTGATGATCGTGTAGGTCAGTATTTGATGTCTAGACATTCTTGATCCACACCATTTTCAGCACAGTGGACCACCATGGATCCTTTTACAGTGGCCGACATCCCTACTCCTACACAACTTGATGCACTTACAGGAGATATGGCACACATGACTCTGCATTGTTTGGTTGAGGACCTATTGGAGGCATATGCCCACATTGCATCAAACAATGGGATCGGTATAGAGCATGTTAGAGAGAATTTGAGATGCAAAGGTCGTTCAATTTCAGGATCCCATCACTCTTAGCCGAGCACTAGTGTGCATCAGGATCCACCTACAATTCATACGACAGCTACACAGACTATGAGTTTTACTGATATGTTGATTGGTTCTGGTTCATCATCACCGATGCCATCTCACCTTCATAGTCCTCTAAATTCATTATTTATGGCACGACATGGGATAGATTATATGGATGAAGATGTTGATTCATCGCTTGATAATTTGGTGAATCTGCTGTCAGTGGACATGTGATATTTACATTTTTATATAATCACACGTGTATATGTACATGCAATATATTTATGTATTTAACACATCTTGTACATAATTTTATTTGCAGGGCTCAACACATCCATCAGAGTAGGACCATTCTCATTCAGATGGCCATTCCTCTAGGGGTATACATTCATATTAGGCCATGCACTCTAGATTTATGATCTTTACCACATGTATTTGATTATATGATGATCTTTAATAGTATTTGATATTTGATGATCTCTAACTTATATTTGCTTATATGATATACATACATTTGCTTATTTGTTGATCTTTAGTATTCGACATTTGATGATATTTAATTTGCATTTTGCTTTTATGATATGTACACATATTTTCTTATATGATATATACATACATTTGCCTCCTTGCTTATAATATGTGTTATGTTTATATGTATTTAATCCCTTTACATGTATGTACATGTGTTTGCTTATGGTTTAAACATGTTTACACATAATATATGTATGCATTTACTTTAAATATTCAATATACATACATGTTTTCTTATTTTATGATCTCAAGTACAACTTACATTTCCTTATATTCAATATACATTTGATCTCTAGTAGAATTTCAGGGAAATCAATGCCACTTTATAATTAAGTTCATTCATGTTGATCACAATAAATATTTTTTTAAAAATGACTTAAGCAACATGATCCATTGAGTTGAGAACAAGATATAATATTTTTGACAAGTAACTTGAAATTCAATTCAAATATAGTTGAAAATTCAATTCAAATTATGTCGAGCTATTATCACGTTTTGACAAGTAACTTGAGGAATTTCAATTCCAAAATATAATTATTAAAGAAGAGTTTAATTCAAATTATACCTCTATTATACATTTTTGACAACTAACTTGAAATTCAATTCAAATATAATTAAGAAAATTCAATTCAAATTATACCTCTAATATACATTTTGACACTTTAACAAAATTCTAAAATTACTAGATATGTTGTGCATACCTATGAACTAAATAACAACAAACTCCACAATGAAATAGCTTGTTTGTTTACTACTTGATTCATTTAAACTAGGATCTAGTTATTCCATGTACACTAGAATAATTTTGATTCACTTGGAGCGTAGATTTTGGAGAAAGAGATTTTTGCACATTTATCAAGGAGGCAAATATTGGAGCTTGACAACTTTTCATTTTTATCAATCAAGCAAAAATTTGGAGGATAATTTAACTAAGTTGGTAGAGGACTTGTTTTGAGTCATCTTTAAGTTGAAGAGGAAAATGGGACAACAAAGAAAAAGAAAAAATGTGTCTCAACAAAAATTGTCAAATGAAGAAGAACAAAAGAGGCGTGAACAAAACTTGGAAAATTATCATAGAAAGAAACAAGGTACATGCTTGTTTCTTCTCTCTCTCACTCTCAAGTGTGTGTTTAGGACTTTTACTTTGAAGGTTTCTAACCATCATTTCACTTGAATGACTATAAATACTTTTAAATGTCCTCAAGTCATCTTGGTCATGCAAGTTGCAATGTTTATATGATCCTTGACTCCAATTTCTTAAGCCAATTCTTTTTGTTTCAATATTTGTTTTTTGTCTTTGGTCTTTTATTTTCATCGCCGTATTATCCAAATTATTTTTTTATGTTTTTGTCTCTAGGGGATTCCCTCAAATAGAGTTGAGCCAAATCTAGATATTGGATCAAATAGATCCGTTGAAGAACACATGGACCTTGAAGTTGGGGAGAGACCCAAGGTTTGGAAGCCCGGCTGATTTTTGGAGAGAGTCCAAGATCCTTCCTTCTCGGTGGAAGTGATCCCATAATAGTAGTTTACAATTTTTGGCCAAACTAGACAGAAATTGTATTTTAGCTAAATCTTCACATTGAGGCACCTATAGGCGGCTAAATGCGTGAGAATTTGAAGATATAGATGCAAACTAAGAAGTCTCATCAAATTTTTGTTTGTAGATTCTAAAAATATTTTTTCAAAATTTTTGGAATCAAATTGCACTTCTTTTCCACTATACATTAAATTGATTTTTCCAGAAAACAACTTATTTTAAAAGTAGCGCCTGCCAAGTATAATGCATAACTTTTTTTTTCCATGAAGGATAAAATTCTAATTCTTTCAAGAGTGCAGTTTGTAACCTGATATCTAGTGCTTCACTTAGTTAGATAGTTTTGATGAATATTTTTTTCCTTAATCAGGTTTCAAAGTCAAAATGAATTCAGTTCAAACCATGATTCTGGCCAAGTATATGCAGTAACTTTTTGTATATGTCAAAATTTGAATTTAATTTTTTGGATCAAGGACTTCAATATCTGGTCACTCATATTTTTCAATTTTTTTTTTTTTATAATCTTCTATTTTTCACATGTGAAGAACAAAGAAATTCATTTTCGATGAAAAACCTATGTTTAATAAAACTTAAAAAACAAATACATAACAAAACCAAAACATATTAAAATTATATTCATTGGATAGTTTGTTCTGAGGAATACCATAATCATTTTAAATAAATTTTAAATAAATTTATTTGATTCCCCAAAAGCTAAATCAAAAGTGATTTTTTATCAGCATTTTGATAGGTGTAAAGAGATGCATTTGGGTATGGTTTAAAACTATGGGTTTCATCCAAGGGGTTTGATCTAAAGAGTCATTTGATAAACCATCTTCAAGTGGAATCAACAAAATGTCGGAGCTTTTGGAGGCAAATCATTATATTTTCTAAAAATATGTGATTTCAGCTAAAAACCGTTCCTCTCAGGAATTGTAAACCACTATTGTGACAACACCCTGGTATGGATGAGCATATAAAACTAGCACAAATTTATCTCACTTATAACATCATGTTTTATCAGTTTATTTTCTTGCATACATAAACTTCACTTATATTTAACATCATCTCTCACTTTTGTTTGCAAAATATTTTGTGACACATGTGTAGGAAGGGCTCAACAAGCAGGAAGTTTTCATGCTCAAGTCGAGCCAAATCTAGACATTGGATCAAATGAATCTACT
This sequence comes from Sequoia sempervirens, assembly GCA_007258455.2. Taxonomy (NCBI): domain Eukaryota; kingdom Viridiplantae; phylum Streptophyta; class Pinopsida; order Cupressales; family Cupressaceae; genus Sequoia; species Sequoia sempervirens. The sequence continues at coordinate 6,017 of VDFB02359698.1, forward strand.
CAAGAATGCATGGTACTTGAAGATAGGGAGGAGGCACAAGTTCAAACAATGCATGTTGGACAGGGGTCGAGATCACTTCCTCCTAATGGTATGGATGAGCATATAAAACTAGTTGAGAAGGTGGGGAAACAAATTTCTCATAGAAATTTAGATCATTTACTTGAAATGGATATGGAGAAATTGAAATATTATGCCAACTAGCCTTATAATAAGAGAAATAGGTCAATGACTAAATCTGTAAATGGAATGATCAATCATCATTTCAATCATCTTGATACACTTGAAAAAATCTAATTGTTATCACGTTTACTTCTTTGTGATGAGCTCAAAGAGTCATTACAATTGTTGGGTGTTCATTTAGCATCAAATAAGAAGAAACACATACAAGTTACCAAAAGGATATTGACAAAATGTTCATTTAAAAGGGTTTAGATTCCATTTGGGAAAGGATCTTGGTCAGTGGATAAGACCACTACAAGAAGGGTGATGTTGACATCTATTGTACATCAAGATATAGCAAGAAAAAGAAAAATGCGTGCACTTTCAACTGAAATTGGTTATAGTAGAACCACATTCATAAAATATGAGAAAAAGAGAAAGTTTATGGATGAGAGTTTAGAAGTTAATTTAGAATTATGTGTAGAGCTCCCCATTCTGACAGGATTGAAGATGTTGTTAGGAACTTGGTCTCAGGTTTTTGGCATGATTAGACTCGTCCATCATCAAATACTAGAGATGTTATGAGACACAGGATTGGACCTAGTATTTATGAAAATCATATAAAAAATTGGCTAGACATAACATAATTTTAGATGTATATGAACTTTTGTAATGCATATCCTCATATAAAGATCGGGAAAACAATGTTTCAAAGGTTAAAGCCATTATGTGAAGATAAACAAGTTTTTTGAAACTTGTTGTTGTCGTTATCATATTGAATTTGATCTCTACTATTAGGTGTTTCGAAAGATGAGAGAAGAAAGATGTGGGTTTCAAAATGCACCTCCTAAATAGGAAAGTTTGTTCATAAAGTTTATATTATGTGGTCATGAAAATGGACCTCAAATAAACTAGATAAAAAGAATTTGTGAGACATGTGGAAATTTGGCTAAATTTCTTTCAAGAATTGAGGATACTGACCTAAAAAAGATAGTAAATTGCAAGAGGTAAGTACTATTTTAAGAGAGTTTATTTGTTTCAATTTGTCATAGATTGTTATTTGGATTCTCTTTGATGTAATGTTTCATTGATCAAGTGTGTTTTATTAGTTATTCACATATTTTACTGACATAGGTACAAATATGTAAAGTTGTAAATAAATTTTGGGAAAGAATCCAAAAGGTTGAACTATGTAGAAGAGGAGATTCCCATTGGAAATTTCTTGGAAGATTTTCAAAAATTGATACGACCATACAAACATCATTCCTTTTTGCTAAGTGGCAAGCACAACAATTCCAAACATTGAGAGATACTTTTCCATGTGGAACAGTTCTATCAGTAGTTGACTTTGCAGAAAATTACTCCTTTGTACATCAAAAGGAGATTCAATCAGAGTATTACTTTTCAAAGTAGATCACTATTATGGTTCATGTGTGTTATCGACATGCACAATTGTCGAGAGAGTGGATGGTGTTGAGTACAAATGAAGAGCGAGCCATTAGAAAGAATACACTTTTTATATTAGTGATGATAAAGAGCATGACACACTTTTTGTCCAACATTGCTTTACAATATTTTTTGAGAATTTGAGAAGCAGGGGTGTAAAATTTTAAAATCATTTTGTATGGTCAGATGGATGTGCGACACAATTCAAATCTTCACGGCCATTCTATGCACTTTGTAGATACCATAAAATCTAAAAAATACCACATGTTTGGAGTTTTTTTTAGAGTGGGCATGGAAAGGGTGAGCATGATGGAGTAGGAGCTTGCATCAAACGGGCTTTAAGAAAGCATCAAATGAGTTATCCAGAAGATCATCTAGACAATGCACATGATGTTTTTGAATGGTGCAAGAAACACTTTGCATCAAATGTGGTTGGCACATCTTCAAGAACAAACTGACACATTCCACACATAGTGTTTTGGGAGATATTGGGTATGTATAAATTATATTAAATCAAAATTTTTAATTTATTTAAATTTAAAATATATATATATATATATATATATATATACATATTTTTTCACATAAGCTTTTTGTTGTGCATATGTATCTAGGTGTGGATAGAAGATTGATAGATGGATGCAAGAGGGTAGAAAAAACAAGATCTTTGCATTGTGTTAGGAGTTTAGATAGTCGCCATGGATGGATATTATACACAACAGATTACTCTTGTTTTTGCACTGAGTGTATTGAGGGAAACTCTGATTATGCATGCAACAATCAAGAACTTGGATATGTTGGTAAATAGGATACAGTGCCACTAGTTGTTTCAGAAACATATGATGAAGATGAGGAAGAAAGATTTGAAGACATTCCTTTGATTTCAATTGATTGTGACCATATTTCAGGATTGGTTAGAAAAGGTACACATGTAAGTTTTCAATAATCTAAATATTATATACATCTAGTTAATGATCTTTAGAGACATTTCTAATTTTTTTTAAAAAAATTTGTGTAAATTTGGTTTATAGGAGATGTTTTTGTAGTCATAGCAGAGCCTATAAACATCGAAGGTGTTAGCTATTATTTATTACATTGCACAGAAGAGAGGAATAAGCTAACAAAAATTGAAACAAGTGATGGAATGTTATTTCCCATAGGTGAGTTTGAATTTAAAATTTTATATACATTGTATTCACATGTGCACATTACATTATAAACATTAAATATATATTGTATAAACCTTGAGCATGAAAATTTTGCACACGTTCATATGTCTTACCTTAGGTTCATGTTTACCATGCAGGTTCTGTTGTAGTGCAAGGGACATATCTAAAACAAGTCAAAGTTGTTCAGCATGGGATTCATTTTGTTGACTATCGACCTGATAACAAGATATATCAATATAGTCACTTAATAATTGCTACCACTCTACATCTTCATGCAGTTCCACATGCACGTGGCCGAAGAAAATGGAGACTAGATAGTGATGATCATCAAAAAATTCTACATGTTATTGAAGAGCGGGCTGAACCAGAATCTTTGACTTAGATTATATCCATGGTTTTCAAGCTCACTTGTAACCCTATACATGTTCAAATGAGAACTTATAGTAACTTGTACATAGTTGTAAATCATTTTGTGTAAATTACAATTATATGTACATATTTGTTCCATGGAAAATTATTAAGTTCAAGAATCTTTGATAGCATCATCTCCTCACTTTTTGGTTGCATGTAAGCAGGTATATATGCTTTCAATCCTTATCACGAGAAATGTAGTGAAGTTTTTTAAAATCATTTTGCCTAAATTACAATTATATACAACTATTTGTTTCATGGAATTCTTACATTCAAAGAATCTATAGCACACTTATATACAACTTATATAATTTCTTCCATCAAATTGTTCCATGGGAAACTATATAAATTTTGAAATTAAGTATTATATAATTATAAAATTATTGTACACATTAATAATACATAAATGAATGCAAATAAAAAAATAAACCCTAACCCTTAAACCCTTAACCCTATAACCCTAAGCCATGTGCCCCCTACCCTCTATCTTTCTCCCACTCCCCTCTCTCTTGAGAGTCTCTCCCTCCTACCCACTCTTCCTCTCTCTCCTCTACCCCCTTAACCCTTAAGCCTAAGCCCTTGCTTTTCACCTTCTCCTCCACTCCTCCTCCCCTCTCTCTCAAGTCTCTCCCTCCTATACCCTCTCCCCCTCTCCCCTCAACCCTCAACCCTTAAACCCTAAACCTTTTTACTCCCTACCCTCTATCTATCTCCCACTACCCCCCTCTTTCTCTTGAAAGTCTCTCCCTACTACCCACTCTCCCTCTTGAGCTCCTCTACACTTAACCCTTAAACCCTACCCTTTATCTCTCTCTAACTCCTCCCTCTCTCTCTCAATTCTCTCCCTCCTACCCCCTCTCCCTTTCTCCCCTCTACCCTTAACCCTTAAACCCTAAGCCCTTGTAGCCCCCTACCCTTTATCTCTCTCCCACTCCGCCCCCTCTCTCTCAAGTCTCTCCCTCCTACCCCCTCTCCCTCTCTCTCCTCTACCCTTAACCCTTAAACCCTAAACCCTTGTAGACCCCCTACCCTTTATCTCTATCCCACTCCCAACCTCTCTCTCTCAAGTCTCTCCCTCCTACCCCATCTCCCCCTCTCCCCTCTACCCTTAACCCTTAAACCCTAAACCCTTGTACACCCCTTTATCCTTTATCTCTCTCCCACTCAACCCTCTCTTTCTCAAGTCTCTCCCTCCTACCCCCTCTCCCTCTCTCTCCTCTTCCCTTAACCCTTAAACCCTAAACCCTTGTACACCCCCTACCCTTTATCTCTCTCCCACTCCCCCCTCTCTCTTGCAAGTCTCTCCCTCCTACCCCATGGTGCAGGAGAACCTAGGTAATCAAGAGTTTTTGTAAGTGAGTTTTTGCATTGTTGTGCCCTTTTAGCATTTGGTTGATCTGGATCATGTTATTTATGTTTCCTCATAAGGTCATGTAGACCATTTGTGGTGATATAGGGATGGTTTTGATTAGTTGGAAGGAGGTTAACAAGAGTTAAGTAGTTTTAACTATTCATTTTTGGCTAAGTTGTAAAATTGCCTAAGTCTTTGAAAACACATTGGGTTTTACAAAAGTGCATTTTTAGGTCATCTAAGCCTCGACCCAAGAAGCTTAACTATTTGGGAGGCATATTTAAAGGTGGCCTCAACCTTTGTGTAGGGTTAGAAAGTTTTTGTATGGACTGTGTTTTCAAAAATTGAAGAAAACAACATTGAAAAGATAATTTTCCCGTATTTTTGTGTTGAAACTGATCTTTAATGGCCTGATTCTATTATTTTTCTGTGTGTAGTATGTAGTGTGAGGCCTATAAAATCTTGGGAAGCCTTTATTTTTGATTTTTTAGTGTTTTTTTAACTTGCATTTGTAAATACTTTGATATTCTGTGTTTTCTAGCCTGAATCAAGCGGTGTTGAAAAGATGGAGGCTTAGAGCACCTTCCCACTGTACAATTTGTATGGCCTTTTGGGAAATATTACCTACCTCCATGCTTGTAAATATGGTAGGTGTTAGATTTTTTTTGGTTGCAGGAGCTATGGGAAAAGCCTTACCCTAGGCGAGACAGTGAAAGCCCGGTTAGGAAAGGCTACAAGACAACATGGATTATTTGCAGGGGAAAGAAGCTTTTTGGAAAATTATTTCTTGAGGATTTAGGAAAGGGTCCTGACTATGCATGGTGATCAGGGAGAGGCTTTTTCAATCCATTTGCTATGATATTTTTCTGATAGTGTTAAAACAACTTTTTAAAGCTTTGAAACCCTAGTTTGTTGTCCATTTTCAAGACTAGGCACTATACAGATAGTTAGGGCTTGAGACTGTTATAATCTTAAGGTGATAATCAAATGAATCAATAGTCTTGAAGAGAGTTTGGGTGGTTATTTATGAATCTGTGAATAATCATCAGTTTCCTTAAAGGTGGAGGCCTAATTGGCTCAAGCGCTACCAGCCTTCCAAACCTAAGGAATAGGCTTCATGCAAGCGTTGGCAAGATGGAGTCTAAGTGAAGTTTCAGGAACCCTAGGAGGTTGTTTTAGAGCTTTGGAAAAAAATTCCCCCACCCCTGCAAGATCCATTCATGTATTGAGAGAAGATTAGTCTTTTGGATGCATAAAAGGCTAAGGAAGAAAGGAGTCATAGCACCAAGATTTGGCTTGGTAGTTGCAAACTAGAAATGATAGCAGGGTTGGCAAGAAGAACTAGGGGTGCCTAGACAATAAAGGACCTATAGGTTGAGTGGTGGAGAATGATACCAAAGGGATTCATCAAGGTGAGACTCGGAGCATTGAGCCAGTGATTATCTCAATCCAACCCTGTCCCTATCAGATTGGTATCAGAGCAAGCAAAAGATTTGGGAAAGTAGCTTATATGTCAGAAGTTGAGTCAAGTGAAACTCTCGCCATGGTGAAAAATGCACAATTAGCCAAGAGGGTTGAAGAACAGGAAGAGGACAATAAGTCCTTAAAAGAAAGAATAGAGCAACTTGAGAAAGCATTGAACAATGCAAGGTTGGAAGGAACGGTACCAAAGGAAGAAGAGGTTGCAGAGGAAGACAAGGTCCCTAAACCTGACCCTGTTTTGGAGGAGGATCCTTTCTTGAAGGTGTTGAAAGCCTTGAGTGGAAAAGGACTTGAGGGCATACCACTGTTCAGTGGAAAGATGTCCTAATTTGGTCATGGATTGGATAGAAGGCATGGAGAATCGCTTGAGTGTGATGGAGTAACTGAAGCATAGAAGGTGAAGGTTGCTAAATCAAGGTTGAGAGGATCAACCTTGACATGGTGGAAATTTGTTCAGACTGAAAGGGAAAAAGAAGGCAAACAACCCATATCAACTTGGAAAGGAATGGTTGCTAAGGTGAAGGAAGCCTACATGCCAGATGATTATGAGATTTAGTTGCACAAGAAGAGGCAAAGTCTAAGGCAGAAAGACCAAGATGTCAACACCTATACTGAAGAGTTTTAGAAGCTTTTCTTGAGATCAAATGTGACAGAGGATGAGAGCCTAAAAGTGGCTAGGTACCTTAATGGCTTGAAGTGGAACATTCAAGAAGAGATGGCTCTTTTGAGTCCTAAAACAGTCCACCAATGTTATCAGTTGGCTATAAAGATTGAAGAAAGGAACAAAAGGAAGCAAGATCAGTCTTCTAAGGGCAGAGGCAAAGGTAGAGATCAAAGAGGACAATGTGGTGGTTATCAAGGTAGAGGTAATGATCAAAGGAATCAAGGAGAAACTAAGCTCACTAAGCATGGAGGTGAAACATCTTCAAGAGGAGGATTTAACAGAGGAAGAGGAGTAGGTAGGAGTAATTCTTACTTTGCAACCATGAAGTGTTATCATTGTAACCAGCTAGGTCACCCTGCTTATAGGTGCCCAGAGAAAGCATCCTCTTCTAGCAATGAAAAGAGAGTGGCCTATGCACAAGAGGACACCATGAATCCTAAAGCATCTGAGATCTATCATATAGAGTCTGAGGTAGGAGAGAATCTGATGTTTAACAGGGTTTTGATAAGGCAGCCAGTCAAGGAGGAACCTAAGCAAAGAAGAGCTCTTTTTAGATTAAGGTGTAAGATACTTGGAAAAGTGTGCAAAGTACCTAAGCTGAAATTGTAGAAGGTACCTCACAATAACCCTTACAAGGTCACATGGTGAATAAAGGGTAGAGTGTTTTGGTGAATGAGCAAGTAACAGTGGAATTTTCAATTGGAGGCTATAAAGATAAGTTAGTTTGTGATGTATTACCCATGGATGCATTCCATCTGATACTAGGCAGACCATGGAAATATGATAGAAGTGTTGTTTATGATGGGAAAGAGAACACCATCTCAATCAAGAAAGATGGAAGAACCTTCAAGCTGCAGTCATTGACAGAGGAAGATGAGGGACAGTCCAAGGTACCAAACATCATGTTGAGCAGTCGTAAATAGTTTATCAACAATCTACATCAAGGAGGTGAAGGGTATGTGGTTTTAATGCAGCCAAAAGAGGAAGAAAAGGCTGAAAGGACAGTCTTACCAGAAGCAGTCCAAAAATTGCTTGATAGATACAAGAGTATAGTCAGTGATGGAACACCTGCAAGTCTACCACCAAAGAGAGCAATAAGTCATCAAATTGACTTCATACCTGGAGCCTCATTTCCTAACAAAGCAGCATACAAACTTACTCCTGAGCAGAACCTAGAGGCAGCTAGGCAAGTTGAAGAATTGTTGAATCAAGGTCTGATTCAAAAGAGCATCAGCCCATGTGCAGTCCCGGTGGTTTTGGCAACTAAGAAAGGAGGTAAGTGGAGACTTTGTACTGATTCTAGAGCAATCAATAGGATTACAATCAGATATAGATTCCCAATACCTAGAATTGAAGATTTAATGGATTGCCTTGGAGGAGCACAGTATTTCACTAAGTTGGACCTCAAGAGTGGCTACCATCAGATTAGAATTAAGGAAGGTGATGAATGGAAGACAAATTTTAAGACAAATGATGCCTTATATGAGTGGAAAGTGATGCTATTTGGCCTCTCAAATGCCCCTAGCATGTTCATGAGACTAATGAATGAGGTACTTAAGGATTTCACAGGGATCTTTGTAGTAGTCTATCTTGATGACATACTGATTTTCAGTAAGAGAGCAGAAGAACATTTGAAGCATGTGGAGATGGTACTTAAAAGGCTACAAGAGGAATAGTTGGCAATTAACCTTGAGAAGTGTGAGTTCTTCAAACAAGAACTTGTGTATCTAGGCTTTGTAGTATTCCAAGGAACATTGAAGATGGATCCAAGCAAGGTGGAAGCCATCCTAAACTGGCCTACACCAACCACAACAACAGAGGTAAGGAGTTTTCATGGTTTAGCTCAGTTTTATAGAAAATTCATAAGGAATTTCAGTGGCATATGTGCACCAGTCCTAGATACTATTAAAGGTGGTCTAAAAACAAAGTTTAAATGGACTCAAGAGGCTGATAAAGGGTTTGAAAAGCTGAAACAAGAAGTGGCAACTCAACCTATTTTGTTATTACCTAGTTTTGATAAGTTATTCATAGTTGAGTGTGATGCAAGTGGAGTGGAAGTAGGAGGAGTACTTAGTCAAGAAGGTAGGCCTGTAGCCTTCTTTAGTGAAAAGCTCAATGAAGCCAAGCAAAAGTACTCTACTTATGACCTAGAGTTATATGCTTTAGTGCAGTCCCTTAGGAAGTGGAGGCATTATTTGTTACCCAAAGAGTTTGTGGTCTTCACTGATAACTAGGAACTCAGTTACATTAACACCCAAGAGAAGCTGAGTAATAGACATTTGAAATGGATGGAATACATCCAAGCTTTCACTTTTACCATCAAGCACAAGAAGGGACAAATGAATAAGGTGGCAGATGCATTAAGCAGGAGAATGTTGACAGTGCAAGAAATACAGCTAAAGAGCATTGGATTAGAGAGTTTCAAAGACCTCTATGGTGAGGATGAAGACTTCTCAGAAGCCTACAAGGTATGCTCTAATTTTGAGAATCATTTTCATAGTCAATATGCTGAGTATACACTGCAAAATGGACTGTTATTTAAGGGTAACCAGTTATGTGTTCCAAGAGGATCAATGAGGGAAAATCTGATTCAAGAAAAGCATAATGGCAGTCTTAGTGGGCATTTTGGTATTAATAAAACTTTAGAGCTAGTTCAGAGGTTCTATCACTGGCCTAAGTTAGCAAGAGATGTCAGGAAGTATGTGGAATAGTGTGTTGTATGCATGAAAGCTAAGGGAGGAGCTAGCAATGCTAGTTTGTATCAACCCCTGCCTATTCCTAACAAACCATGGGAGTGTGTGAGCATGGATTTTTTGGTAGGTCTTCCTAAGACCAAGACTGGTTTTGACAGTGTTTATGTAGTAGTGGATAGATTTAGCAAGATGAGTCACTTCATTCCTTGCAAAACTACTCATGATGCCAGCTATATAGCTCATCTTTTCTTCAAGGAGGTTGTTAGGATCCATGGCTTGCCTCTAAGCATTGTTTCTGATAGAGATGTAAAGTTCATGAGTCACTTTTGGAAGACTCTATGGAGCAGATTGGGTACAAATCTGTCTTTTGGATCAACTTACCATCCTTAGACCGATGGTCAAACAGAGGTGGTTAACAGAGTGCTAGGTAATCTTCTGAGGTGTTTGAAAAAAGAATATGGATAGACATGGGATATGGTGATTTCCCAAGCTGAATATGCCTATAATGACAGTGTCAATAGAACTACAGGGAAAAGTACTTTTGAGGTTGTGTATGGGATGCACCCAAGAGGTATTTGTGAACTTAGAGACCTTGGATCAATGGAGAATAGGAGTGGACATGTATAAGACTTCACTCAGACCATGAAGGAGATTCATGAGCAGGTCAAGAAGACAGTTACAGCAGCAACCCAAAATTTGAAGGAGAATGTTGATTTGTCAAGGAAGGATGTACAATTTGCAGTTGAGGACTATGTTATGGTCCACCTCAACAAATCCAGATTGCAGAAGGGCATGGCAACCAAGTTACAGATGAAAAGAGTGGGTCCATGCAAGGTGTTGGCCAAATATGGAAAGAATGCATATAAGGTGGAATTACCATCAGATTGGGGCATCTCTCTAGTTTTCAATGTTGCTGATTTAACCAAGTACAAAGGATCAGTCAATGATGAGGATCAAAATAGCAAGGAAATATTCAAAGACATCAGTAATGTCACCCTTCCTCAACAAGACAAGCTTCAGGCAGAGAAGGTCTTACACTCAAGAGTGCAGAAAGCTACAAGGCATAAGGTGTACATGGAGCACCTTATCAAGTGGAAGAACAAGCCTGAATCAGAAGCCACTTGGGTACAAAAGATCAGTTCAAGAAACTTGGCATTGACCCGACATTGGTCACTCCTTCCTCTCCTTAGTTTTTTGGGCTGAGAGGGGGAGAATAGTGCAGGATCACCTAGGTAATCAGGAGTTAGGTAATCATGAGTTTTTGGAAGTGAGTTTTTGCTTTGTTGTGCCCTTTTGGAATTTGGTTGATCTGGATCATGTTATTTATGTTTCCTCATAAGGTCATGTAGACCATTTGTGGTGATCTAGGGATGGTTTTGATTAGTTGGAAGGAGGTTAACAAGAGTTAAGTAGTTTTAACTCTTTATTTTTGGCTAAGTTGTAAAATTGCCTAAGTGTTTGAAAACACATTGGGTTTTACAAAAGTGCATTTTTTAGGTCATCTAAGCCTCGACCCAAGAAGCTTAACTATTTGGGAGGTATATTTAAAGGTGTCCTCGACCTTTGTGCAGGGTTATAAAGTTTTTGTACGGACTTTGTTTTTAGAAATTGAAGAAAACGTTGAAAAGACAATTTTCCTATATTTTTGTGTTGAAACTGATCTTTAATGGCGTGATTCTGTTATTTTTCGGTGTGTAGTATGTAGTGTGAGGCTTATAAAATATTTGGAAGCCTTTCTTTTTGATTTTGTAGTGTGTTTTTAAATTGCATTTGTAAATACTTTGATATTCTGTGTTTTCTAGCCTGAATCAAGCGGTGTTGAAAAGATGGAGGCTTAGAGCACCTTCCCACTGTACAATTTGTACGGCCTTTTGGGAAATGTGCCCTACCTCCATGCTTGTAAATATGGTAGTTGTTAGACTTTTTTTGGTTGCAAGAGCTATGGGAAAAGCCTTACCCTAAGCGAGACAGTGAAAGCCCGGCTAGGAAAGGCTATAGGATAGTAGGGATTATTTAAAGGGGAAAGAAGCTTTTTGGAAAATTATTTCTTGAGGATTTAGGAAAGGGTCCTGACTATGCATGGTGATTAGGGAGAGGCTTTTTCAATCCATTTTCTAGGATATTTTTATGACAGTCTTAAAACAACTTTTTAAAGCTTTGAAACCCTAGTTTGTTGTCCATTTTCAAGACTAGGCACTGTACGGACAACTAGGGCTTGAGACTATTAAAATATTAAGGTGATGATCAAATGAATCAATAGTATTGAAGAGAGTTTGGGTGGTTATTTAGTAATTTTTGAATAATCATTAGTTTCCTTAAAGGTGGAGGCCTAATTGGCTCAAGGGCTACCAACCTTCCAAACCTAAGGAATAGGCTTCATGCAAGTGTTGGAAAGATGGAGTCTAAGTGAAGTTTCAGGAACCCTATGAGGTTGTTTTAGAGCTTTGGAAAAACATTCCCCCACCCCTGCAAGATCCATTCATGTATTGAGGGAAGATTAGTCTTTTGGATGCATAAAAGGCTAAGGAAGAAAGGAGTCATAGCACCAAGATTTGGCTTGGTAGTTGCAAACTAGAAATGATAGCAGGGTTGGCAAGAAGAACTAGGGGTGCCTAGACAATAAAGGACCTATAGGTTGAGTGGTGGAGAATGACACCAAAGGGATTCATCAAGGTGAGACCCGAAGCATTGAGCCAGTGATTGTCTCAATCCAACCCTGTCCCTATCACCCCATCTCCCTCTCTCCCATCTACCCTTAACCCTTAAACCCTACCCTTTAACTCTATCCCACTCCCCCCTCTCTCTCTCAAGTATCTCCCTCTGACCCCCTCTCTCCCTCTCCCCTCTACCCTTAACCCTATAACCCTAAACCCTTCTACTCCCTATCCTCTATCTCTCTCCCACTGCCCCCTCTCTCTCTTGAAAGTCTCTCCCTCCTACCCACTCTCTCTCTCGAGCTCCTCTACACTTAACCCTGAAACCCTACTCTTTATCTCTCTCTCTAAGTCCCCCCCGCTCTCTCTCAAGTCTCTCCCTCCTACCCCCTCTCCCTCTCTCCCCTCTACCCTTAACCCTTAAACCCTACCCTTTATCTCTCTCCAACTTCCCCCCCCTCTCTCTCTCAAGTCTCTCCCTCCTACCCCCTCTCCCCCTCTCCCCTCTACCCCTAACCGTATAACTGTAAACCCTTCTACTCCCTACCCTCTATCTCTCTCCCACCCCCCCCTCCCTCTCTTGAAAGTATCTCCCTCCTACCCACTCTCCCTCATAGGCTCCTCTACATTTCACCCATGAAGCCCTACCCTTTATCACAAGCTCTGATCCCCTCTCTCTCTCCAGGTCTCCTCCTACCTCTCCCTCTCTCCCCTCTACCCTTAACGCTTAAACCCTAAACCCTTGTACACCACCTACCCTTTATCTCTCTCCCACTCCTCCCTCTCTCTCTCAAGTCTCTCCCTCCCACCCACTCTCCCTCTCTCCCCTCTACCCTAAACCCATAAACCCTGCCCTTTATCTCTCTCCTCCCCCCTCTCTCTCAAGTCTCTCCTCCCTACTCCTCTCCCCTCCTCCCTCTGCCTTAACCCTGGCCCTAAAGAGCCTTCTACTCCCTACCCTCTATCTCTCCTCCCCCTCTGTCTTGAAGGCCATCCTCCACTCTCCCTCTCAATCTCCTCTACTGTTAACCCTTAAACCCTAGGAACCCCTACCCTTTATCTCTCTCCCACTCCCCCCCTCTCTCTCTTAAGTATCTCCCTCCTAGACCAGGGATTAAATTTGATGGTCGACTAAGTTGCCTGTCAACAAATTTTTCAATGATGGTTATGTATTCAAGGGTGCCCTTAAGAAAATATGATATACCTTAGTGTATGTAAAATTATATATAAATCAAACATATATTTCATTATAATTCTATATAAATTTTGACAGTCTATCCAAAATATCTCCTTTTATCTGATACAATCTTCTTAAAATTTTGATTGTATTTTATGGAAAAAATCTCTAAATACGGTCATATGGCCATCAAATTTAAGCCCTGCCTCCTACCCCCACTCTCCCTTTCTCTCCCACTCCCTCCATATCTCTCTCTCAAGTCATAATTTAAAAAGAATATAATTTATATTTATATTTATATTAATATTAAAAATTAATATTTAATAGAGGGTTTGACTAAACATCTTTAGAATGTTCGACCGAACCCAATTTAAATCTTTTTTTTTTATTATATGTTAAATGGGTTCGGTCGAACCCCTATTCGATCAAACGCTTGTTTGACTGAACCCACTTATTTTCACGCTCATCCCCTGAGGGACCAAAATTGCCTAGAATTTTTCACTTTGAAGCTTGATTTGAGAATGAAAATGGAGGAGATCTCAGAAACCCAACTAGTATCAGGTTCCCCTCAAAAGGAGCTATCCAATGAATATAATTTTAATATGTTTTGATTATATTATCTATTTGATTTTTAAGTTTTATTAAATATAGGTTTTCACCAAAAAACAAAACTCTCTGTTTTGCATGTGGAAAAATAGAAGATTATCAAAAAAAAAAATTTTAAAAATATGAGTGCACTAGATATTGGAGTCCTTGATCCAACAAAAAATAAATAAATTGATACATACAGTAAAATTTATGCGTTATAAAGTCGTGTTATGTCTGAATTGTAATTGATTTGACTTTGGAAACTTGATTAAAGAAAAATATTCAATAAAAACTATCTAACCAAGTGGAAGTATCGTGTCTCATCAGTTGAAGAATTGAAATTTTTATCTTTCAAGGAAAAAAAGTTATGTGTTATCTGATTATTGCCTCACTTTTTAAAAATGTTGTTTTTTGAAAAAAAAAAAATCATGGGAGATGGAAAAATAAGTGCAATTTGATTCCAAAAATTTTGAAAAAAATATATTTAGAATCTAAAGACAAAATTTGACAAGACTCTAGTTTGCATCATCTTCAAATTCCTCATGGTTTAACTGCTATAGGTGCATGAATGTCAAGATTTAGTTAAAAAATAAATTAGTTTCCAGTTTGGCCAAAAATTGTAAACCACTATTGCGGGATCACCCAAATAGATCAGCGGATGATTGAATTTACAACTACATACAATGGATCTATCGTGGATGTCATGCAGGAGTATGCTAGAGTGAGTAGAGCCATGTAGTATTGTAGAGATCTGTATGAGAGAGTGGTACCACCAAAGAGGAGGGAGCCCACCTTTTCAAAGATTGATAGTAGCTCACAAGGAAAGACTCGCAATAGGACATAGAATAGGTCAGAGGGTGAGACTGCAAATGCGATATGGGCCACTCCATATGACAAGCCTTCTACCACAAAGGACAAGTCTAGAGAGTCACCACATGTGCAGTGAGGATAGGGATGCCCCAGGGATAGGGGAATAGGGAAATTCAGGCTAGGGACCCTTTTTATGCATTATGTTATATGGACACTTAAATTTTTTATTATCGAGCATGTGAGCTCCATTTTTATTGGATATGACACATCTTGACATTATACCCATGACACAATATTTAGTAATATATATATGATATGATTTTGGCGGCGGTTTATGATATGCATTGCTATGTGATTATGCTTTTATGTTTATGATGATGACATGCTATGGATGTTCATGTTGTGATTATGATTTTGATTGATGCATTCTATATGATGATATGATGGTTTTAATATGCTTTATGATTATGCATTTATGATTGTGTTATAAATGTTTATGCTTTTCATGATGTCTATGGATGCATTTTATATGATAATGTGATACATATATGACTATGCATCTTTATACCATTATGATATGTATGAACATTATGATGGATGCAATAGAAATAACCTAATTTGATAAATGTAATGTGATATGAAAATGTATTGAATGTTGATGTGATGGAATGTTTATATAATAATGCAAAATGTAATGATTGAGAATGTTAAATGAAAAATGTGATGTTATTAATGGGATGCAAGGTGTATGAAATGTAATGCCATGTGATGTGGAATGTAATTCTATGCAATGAGATGGATGAAAATGAACTATGATGCAATGTATAATGCAATAAAATCTTAATTCTATATGGATGATATCTATGTTTTTGTATTTTCTTATGTAGATATATGTGACTAAGTATGATAATTCCATCTATGGTGATAAGTCTTTGTATGATGTTTTCTAACATGATCATGTATGCAAGATGATTTTTTGTCTTACAGGACTCTATTAGGATGTAGACGAAAGAAGTGTTAGCATGAAAGAGATGGAAGCTAGCATGAAAAAGGATCAAGGACAAAGGATATGAAATGTTAGACAAAAAATGATAAGGGACCAACTTTAATATAGTGTTTCTTTAGTGAGGTAATAAAACCTCACCTAGGTCAAAAACCACTTAGTGAGGTCTTGATAAACCCAATGATAACAACTAATCCAATCTTGCATGCGAAACCTAAAAAAGGTTGGAGGAGGAAGAATTCAATAAGACATTAAAAAGTTATAAAATAATACAAGACCATTAAACTAAAAATCAAACAATGGATGTCATTACCTTAGTAGAGAGAATCCTTATGAAGTCATCGAAGAACTGTCAACACACCATCACCAAGCATTATAAGGAACATAGAGCAGATCGAAACATGTATTAGTTCCTATCTTATTGAATAGTTGAGAAGATGCGTGTAGGAAATTGGATGTGGATGAGCAAGATATGTGAGATAGGGAATCATTTAGTGGATGAACATGTCAAAATTTCTAGCCATTAGAGTTGAGTAAATGGGAAGGGATGCATAATTAATGTGGTTGGTCGAAAGGGAAAGAACAAGTGACACATGATAAATGTGAGGAAGTGGATGTTGTGGGTAGCAAACTGTTTTCTCACCACATGACACTAGGATCCAATACCAATGGCGTGCCACACAATTTGTGGGGGTGTATTTGACTCGAGATTGGTTAGCCATCCAAACAGACAACTATTGAACACATTGGACCAATTAAATGCATACACATGACAAATTACATTTACATACAGGAAAAATTACATTTTGTGGATCAATCATCATTTTTGACATGGTGATATAGTTTTTTAAAAAAATTAGTCCACATGACACTCCACATGGATCCCCAGTAGTAGCTCATACCACTACAGACCCCTCTCCCCTAATTCACCATTACAATATGAACGAGCTCTAAATCTAACTAAATATAAATTGATACAAAATTACACACATAAATCAAGAATTTATTAAAACATAAATTTAATAGAGAATAACATCCCCTTACCCTAGAAAAGATACCATTTTAAAGAAAAAAATAATTGTTTTTCCCCCTTTGTTACATTAAGCGACGTTTCTACAATGGCATCCATGCATGTACATAGAAACATAACCTTAAATCACTATTTCCAACTATAAATCACAACTGTTAGTCATCTACAACTTAATTATCCCAAAATAAAAGTAATATGACATAATTATCTACTTACACAACAACATGTATTACTAGTCTTATTTTCTTATGAAACAACATGTACTACCATCCTTATCTAACGCATTCATTTTTCAACCGTTTAAAAATTATTTTTTAATGAGCACAATTTTGTTCAACAAATGATCAAGCCACCATGGTTACCATTGCAATCCATATCTACTTCATCATCTAAATGTTGAGTAGGAAAAATTGTATATAAATTTAAACGTATTCATCCATTTTTGGCAATGGACTAGCGAGGCATTATCCATCTCAATACACATAGGCACAACTTACACTCTAGCATTGAAATAGGGTCATGGAACAAGTATGTTTTGTTTAATTTAAAATTTTGAATTTGTGATTTTAGTTATGAATTTCACTGTAACATAGAGCAAGCAGTAGATTTGTGTAAAATTGTGGCCATGCCCCTATGGGTTGCTCATAGATCATGAATGATAGCTCTAGTTATTAGGCTCACCCTTGTATCTACATGGGGGCAATATTTACTTGAAAATATGACTATAAAGAAAACAACTGAAACTTTATAGTTCTACTTACGCACAATGAAGAATAGAATAGTGTCCATTATAGATGAACAATAGTATTTTTTTTCAAATTGAGATTGATATGTTAATATAGACCACTGTCAATCCATTATAGTTTCAGAAACAGAAAAAACAGGTTTTGGTAGTTTAGGTTGAAAATCATTTTTCCTTGCTATATTTGATTTTTTATTTTAATATAGATTTTGGATGTTGTATGTTGGAATACATGATGCCATGGTACTCAATTTTTGTGACCAACTTCCTACCTTATCAAGGTCATACAATATTATGAAGTTTTTTAAGCTTGTCTCAGATGTTATGGAAATAATCTATCTTGTTAAATTTTGATTTATGTATATAACATAAAATATGTACAATAGATAGTTTCATTTCGACTGAATTCAAAATATGAACAAAAATTGAACCTCTATTCTTTACTTTTTTCATCTTCCTCTTTGCCTTTACATCTTATTCAATTCAATCTTAATTCATCCAATGTTTTTGATAAAGGGTAAAACGGGTTTTACAGGGACCTGAAACCACAAAGTTTACAAAAAAAAGACAGGACACAAAAGTCCAGCAAAAAACACCAGCTGCTTAAAATAAAAAGGAAAGAGTAAACAACAACCACCCACAACAGACCAGAAAGGTTAATCCAAAAGGATTAGCAAAGCAACCAACAAAAAACCCGTTGCAACTAGCTCAGAGTCTTGAGGACAGACTCTGTCTCCACCTCCAAGTTCTGCATATCATTGACCCCCTTTTTAAAAATTTGAATCATCTTTGGAGTAGGGGTGGCCTTTCAATTTAGATTGGCTCTGGTTCTTTTAGAAATGCCAGCATCCGTATCTTGACTTTTTTCGTTGGTTTCCTCCAGATCCACCACCAGAGACCCCTGTTGGGCTCTGTCAAGCTTCTCAGTCATCACATTAATGATAATGGCTTTGTGTCTGGCTATTCGATTGTTCTGCTCAACAATAATTTTGATGGTGTTCCTCATATTATCCACCATAGAGTCAATACTTCTATTTTTGAGAGAATCCTTACTGAGTCCATGATCACCACTATCCATGTCTTTCTTTTCAATCGTAGAAGCCTTGGCACCCAATTCATCCAACTTGCTTTGAAGGGCCCAATTTTTTCTGTTTAACTCATTAATTTCATTGAATGTCCATTTCGACAATTTGAAATGGGAATCAACATTAGTTTTGGCTAAATTCATAACATCCAGAGAGGGATCCCTTCTAGTATTAAGATGAGTTTTCTCAGATTCAGGGGTAATAGGGGAGTCATCTTTAACAGGTCTAACTAGCAAAGGGTTAGTGCAAGACTCAGTTTTGTTGGCACCAGACTCCTCAGAGTCAGAGGAATCTTCAAAATATGAAACAAGGTTTTTAGCCTGGGGGTTCTTATCAGCAAGACTCTTCTTAATGGAGGGGCTTCCCAGCTCAAACTCAGCACGAGCTCTGTCAGAAAAAGGGATAGGGTTTTTATTCCCAGAAGGGACAGCATGTGGACTAAGGATAGTTCTAGTCAAACTTAAATTAGGTAGAAACTCTGAGCAACTGGGCTCAGTGTCGTCACCCTTAGATTCAGGAAGAGTATCCAGATTAGTAGGGATAGGCATTTTTTGATAATGCTCTACAGTCAATCTAATCAACCCAGTATGCAGGATAGGGAATCTTCTAGGGTTTTTTTTATGATCATCCAAGCTATTCCTAAGAGAGCAAAAAAGATAATAGGGGAAAGAAACCCTAACCTTGTAGCAGAAGTGATTGAGTAGAGAAAAGTGGTAGCCATAGACCCTAGTGAAGTGCCCGTCCACCGTTATGTACTCCATGATGACCCGAATGACCTTTCTCCAAATGGCTTTTATGGTGTCAACTTCAAAGTAGCTGTTAACAATTTTCACCAGACTCAACCTTTCTTTATCTTTTTTAGGAAATTTGATCACGACTTCGTCAGAAAAAACCTTGTCCCTGAAGAACTTCTTCCCATCAATAGACAAACCTATAACATCAGCTATTAGATTCTCATTGAGCTCCACATTCCTACCAAATAGGGTCAGGTTTACATTATTCCAATTTTTTACAAAGAGGTCTGTAGCCTCCTGATTGGAGCCATGGAGCTTCTCAAGGAAGGGAAGTAACTCGCCGCTTTTAACTTTATTCCAAACCTTAACATTTTTTGTATGCATCTCATAGTTGTCTGGCTCAATTCTTTTCCTATCTCCACCCATCTTGGCCAACACAGTAGGGTAGACATAGACAAAATCTTTACTAAAATTGGCCCCGCTAGATCTGAGAACCCACAAAGTGTGCAGAGCTTTCTTGTCGACTAAGCCACTGAGTTCGGTCCCATACAATCTAATGATTGTGATGTGAAAGATCCAACCTATCCTCATTAAAGGGATGACACGTCTCTTGTCCCTATGATTTATCATAATTTAGTAGGGAACAAACATTAGAATTTAGATCACTAACATTAAGCCAGGTACACAAATCATTACTCCTAACTCCTTCATTAGCGAAAAAATCCACAACAGCATTGGCTTCTCTATAAGCATGTGATATTTTAACTTTTTCAAATTTAGCCAAGGTCGAGATGGCATCATCAACCCAAGATTTTATTGCCCACGAGGGGGGAGACTTGCCATGGAGGAAATCAATTATATTTTTGGAATCTCCTTCGAGCCATAGATTTTTACAGTTAAGACTTTGGGCTAATTTTATGATGTGAAAAGCGCCAACAACCTCTGCCAAATGATTGGTTTGGGAACATGGTCTTAACATGGTCTTTTTTTTATATATATTAGATATAGAATAAGAAACAAAATAGAGCCTACATGTGAAATGTAAAATAGTTATGTATCATCCCATTACCAGTAAATACCAGTAAACTTTAGATCACAGCCTTTTACCAAACTACAACATAGCCCTTTACATCATAATTGTAAAATTACAAAATTACAACATATATAAGAAACTGACATGCATTACAATAGCCTTTATCAGGATATCAATACCTAAAATCTCCAACAATATTTAGGAAAAAGACTCCACCCCTAGATGTCTGTCTATAAACTGATTGGGATCCTTATGTGCTAGCTACAACATTATTAAAGACCTCTTTTGGTAGTATCAATGCCTTCAAAAATATTTCCAAGTCCTCTTGACTGTGATGCCACACATGAAAATCACCATCCGTGATCAAGGTCATGAGTTTTGGCATTGAAGTCTCCATTACCATTGTAATTTGCATCACAATAGATAAATATGTGAGTCTTTTATCAGACTCAATAAATCCCCTTTTATTCCCTTGAAACTTTTCCTCATTCCTATCCCTCCATAAAAAACAAAGAATCTCAATGGTAATGCAA
>VDFB02359700.1:0-108187 GCA_007258455.2 Sequoia sempervirens
TATTGCTACTGAAGAATTATGTAATAAAAGATAAATTAAATTTACTATCAAAATTCTCGCCAAGGAAATTGACATTCATATATCCTTTAAATTTAGTTGAAGAAATGTAGGCCACTAAACCCTATCTGATTCTTCCACCATTGAGGAGATTACAAGCAATTCTACACAAATGAGACATGATCCAGAAATAGATGTTTTCATAGGATTCATCTGTAGGACCTACAACTATAACCCATATCTAATTCACATAGACTAGTGCCCTTGTGACCTTTCAAGATTTTATGGGACTGTTTTATGCGTGCATAGAAGATAAGCACCAAACAAACACGCTTTCACACATGCTTAGTATAAGTCTGATATCTCAGATCCTATTTATGTCAATGCTTATAATGTATGTCATTTCTTCTATCTAATCTTTGGATGAAGCTTCACAACACCAACAAGGCACCTCTCTGATTTAGGCCTTGGTTCTTTGGGTCCTTTGATGTGCATTTTCAGGTACAAAAATTTGCAGATATAATGACTGTAACGAGAGAAATAATAGGGAAGAGATTGTGCTTTCAACTCAATTGAAAATATAGAAGGGGTGCTACCACCTCCATGCCAACTGTTGACCGAAAAAAGCAAATGTAGATGCCTTGGCCAACTGTTTCTTTATATGACTATCTTATCCCCTAGATGCAAAGAGTTTCTGCTATTCCATTTTATGCAAAACGCAAATTCACCCAATATAAGTTATTGCATCCATGCGCACATAGAGCTAGAGGGAGAGAGAGACCAGAAACGCCAACAAAAACCTCTTTCCTAGAGCGCAACCAGCAGCACTTCCATAAAGGAAGATAAAGCATGTCAAGAGTACAACCGTTCCTCCAACTTCCAATCAGGACTCCAATTTTTTATTTGGAACCACCTGCCAATTAAAATAGGATTACATTCATAGAACAGAATCGTGAAGTTTCTGAAAAGAATGACAAATCACACATGACACCATACTGATTGACAAATCTGGGACGACCAATGGATTTTCTGGGTTGGTCCCTTCCTCAGAGCTTTTGCAGCTGCTTTCTATCACCAGTACATTCTAAGGGCAGCAGCCATAAAGGCTTTGGGATCATTTCGTAGTAACCCCAATGTGTAAATCAGTAGCACTGATGCGGTTAAAGTTGTTTGTGTTAGTCTGTAGGCCTAAAATAAGTAAATTTCATGGAAGGGGTGTCTAAAGAACTGGATGAGACCGGGAAGCATCATGTTGAAGAGAGTAGTGGGTACAAGCATGTTAAAGTTCTCTCACCTTCATAATTGAGAGTGGCATTGTTGTAGTAGTACTTATTATTCTCATTAGAACAGGGCAGCAAGGTGGCAGAAGTTTTTTTTGTATTTTGGGTTGGGTATAGTTGCATCAGCAGCAGTACTGTAAGCATGAGTGTATTTAGAACTAGCAATCCCCCTTTCTAACAGAGGTGGGAGAATTGTTTGTATGTTGCTTCCTCTCCCTGTATTGTTACAGCATATCAGGGGAATTTAGTGTAGTTTTTTAATCACTGTAATTATGGTGTTTTGTATGTCATCTTCTACAAACAGGAATATGTGGATAGTTGTGTACAAGTCATTCATTGGAATTAGAAACCTCTTTTAAGTTTTTAAAAAATATATATATTGGAAGATAGTAGAAACCTGAATTTGAATTGAGGGTAGAAGCACATGGGCGTTGTAAATTTGAACCACAATTAAGTCTATTACCAGAGAAACTGCCAACAAGACAACACTACAAACAAGTTAACTGCTAAGCAAAGTTTTGTCATAATTTGAAAATCTATTCAGCTCAAAATACAATTTGTTGAGGCAGTTTCTTTACTTGTATTCAGGTCGTTCACATAGAGCTACTGGGATTTGTCTACTGAGATCATTAGAAGACAAGTCCCTAAGCATCAAGCAGGCCCCAATGTCAATTGATAAGATTGCCCCTTAGCCGAATATATACTTTCAATTCTGTTTTGACTTCTTATTTTTGAGGACTTGGACAAGGGAAGTTCCACACCAACGTCCAACTATGATAGAGGTAGTTGAGAGACTAGAAAAAATAACAAGTGCATTTCTTCCAGTACTCCTAGAACTTTTCATTTGCCCATAGATATCTCACCTTTCCTTGAGAGTACAAGTAATCCAAGCAATACTAATGCAAGAAGCTCTGAAGATTGGTCTACATCTACATCTTAGCTCTTCACTCAACTGTTTTCCCATCAAAAGAAGAATGTTCAAGCTACTGCTAGTAAGAGTAGAAATTATGACTCCTAGTTTTAGGCATTTCTGCACTCATCATAAGTTTCCATCTTCACCTGTGCAGCGTTTACTTGTGTTGCAGCCTTTGGTTCAACATTGTGGTTCTGCATTTCAGTATTATGGTTCTGTTTTGTTTACTGTCAGCAATTCCAGTCTTCTATTCTGCTGAATCTCTGTATCGTTGTCCTCTTTTAAACTTTTTTTATTATTATAAGCCTGCTGTTATGAACAATGGTGTCTACTAATTTTTACTATTGAAGCTTAAAGTTATCTTATTTTTAATATATTATTTCAAATTTTGGGATGTTGCTCCTCTCTGCCTTCTCCACAGTTAATATATCTTGAAAGAAATCTAAAATGCAAATTGAATGTAACCTTCGATTTAAATCCAAAAATTTGCTTAGAACACAAATCTCAGGTCACTAAAGTATTTTCCTGGACAAGTAGAATATTTGTTGCAGATCATCCACTTCATTGGGAGGTTACTTTGTTTATATTGAATTACCTATGGTGCCTGGAAATGGAATGTTGTTAGCCATGGGGTATTTATTGAAAT
The DNA here is from genome assembly GCA_007258455.2 of Sequoia sempervirens. Classification (NCBI taxonomy): domain Eukaryota; kingdom Viridiplantae; phylum Streptophyta; class Pinopsida; order Cupressales; family Cupressaceae; genus Sequoia; species Sequoia sempervirens. The sequence goes on from VDFB02359700.1 coordinate 2,837, forward strand.
GGAAACAGTTCAATGCACAAGTGATAAACTGTGAATACTTATAATGCATCAACTCAGATTATTCAGCAGGAAAGCTCATTTTTTTGAAGGGATTGGCGTGCTCAAGCAAGTCATCACAAAGATTAGGACTTTTATAGTTTTTACTGTGTATATGCATGTCACATGCCTTAGGTCTACTGGTATGTCAGAAGGTCTTTAAAAAGTGAATTCTTTATTGCTCTTGTTTGGTCTTTCAATGCAGCTCAATTTCACAAGCATTTGGTTTTGTGTTTTAATCTCACAGTCTAGTGCCTATATCCATCTTACATGCCTTCCTCTATTTGATACAATACAAAGTCCTTAAAAGTGAGTTTATTATCAAAAACCTTAGTTTAGTCTCCTGATGTGGATTCAAAAATTCACAAGAATTTTGTTTTGGGTTTTAATTTCACAATTTGATATATAAATGCACCTTACATGCCTTACTCCTATTGTTATGACAATCTATAAACAGTGTGTTCCTTACCAAAGGTGTTAGTTTGATCTTTTGTAATGGATTCAAGTTCAAGCACAAGTTATTTGATTTATAATTATAATCTCTCTGTTTGGTATCTATATGAACATTACATGACTTTCAAAATGGAAAAGGTAAGAGTAAAGGTTGATGTAGAGCTAGTTTCCTTTTAAAGCACAAATCAAAGTGTGTAATACAAAGAATATGTGAATATTGCTAATTAGTAGGAGAGATTAGAATGAATGCATTGAATTTATTTGAATACAAGGGCATAGCAACATATTGCACAAATTTGTATTTAGTGAATCCTAAGTAGGAAGGGTTTGTATTTGTATTTACTGTATTTAGTGTACTTAGTGAATCTTAAGTTATTTGACATGTTTTTGTGTAGGGGCTCAACATACAAAAATTGAAGTAGAAGTTGAGTCAAATTTAGATCCTGGAGCAAATGAAGCTGAAGAACACATAGTTGATGTTAGGGAGGAGGCCCAAGTGCAAGGAATGGATGTTGGAGAGGGGTCAAGATCGCTTCCAAATACCATAATGGAAGAGCATATGAACCTAGCTAAAGAGGTGAGGAGAAAATTTTCTTCTAGAAATTTAGATCATTTATTTCAAATGGATATAGAAAAATTGAAGTTTTATGTTGAACAACCTAGACGTACTACTAAGAGGTCAATGAACAAAATTGCAAAGCAAATAATTTCTCATTTCAGTAAACTAGATACACTCAATCAAGCCCAACTATTGTCAATTGTACTTCTTAATAATGAGCTACAAGAGCCATTAAAATTGTTGGGTGTAGATACAAGTACAAAAAATATGAAAGGTTCACACCTACAAAAAGGCATTGTTGAAAATTTAAAAAAAGATTTGGGTTCCATTGGGAAACAATCTCGATCAACAGATAAGGCTATTTCAAGAAGAGTCATGTTGACATTGATTTTAAGTGAAAAAATGAACGAAAAAAGACAAATCTCTTCACTTTCAACCGAGATTAATTTCAACAAAAAGACACTAACACAATATGCCAAAAGGAGAAAGGTTTTGGATGATAGTACCTCAAAAGGCAATTGGGAAATTTTGTGTAGAGCTCCTTGATCTGATAGGATTTAAGATGTTTTTAGGAACTTCATCTCAAGCTTTTGGAATGATCATACTCGCCCTTCATCAAATACAAGAGATGTTATCAAACATAGGATTAGACCTAATAATAATGAATTGCATACAAAACATTGGTTAGACATAACAAAACATGAGATGTATGTGTTGTTTTGTAATTCAAATCCACATATAAAGATTGGGAAAACAATGTTTGAAAGGTTAAGGCCATATTATGTGAAGACAAACAAGGTTTTTGAAACTTGTTGTCGTTGTCATCATATTGAATTTGATCTCTACTATTAGGTGTTTCAAAAGATTAGAGAAGAAAGTGATGGTTTTCAGAATGCACCTCCTAGACAGGCAAGTCAGTTCATAGCATCCATCCTATGTGATAAATCAGATGATGGTAATGCATCTAATCAAACTAGTTGCATAAAAGGAGTTTGTGAAACATGTGGAAATTTGGCTAAAATTCCTTTGAGAGACGAAGATAGCGACCTGACAAAGTTGGTAAATTGCAAGAGTTACAAGTACATCAAGTTTCATACCAAAAGTGGAAAAGAATCAACAAGGTTAGATTATGTAGAAGAGGAGATACCAGTGAGAATATTTATGGAAAAGTTTCATAAATTGATACAACCATACGTACAACATTCTTTCTTTTCTAAGTGGCAAGCACAATAGTTTCAGATATTAAGAGATACTTTCCCACTTGGAACAGTGTTATCAGTAGTTGACTTTGCAGAGAATTACTCTTTTGTACATCAAAAAGAGATTCAATCACAGTACTATTTTTCAGAGCAGATCACTATTATCGTGCAAGTGTGTTATCAACATACACAAGTGGATTTGGATGGTGTTGACAGTCCATCTGAGGCACGAGTCATTAAAAAAGAATATAACTTCTATATTAGTGATGACAAAGAGCATGACACGCTATTTGTACAACATTGCTTCAAGAAGTTTTTTAAATATTTGACAATCAGGGGTGTCAAAATTGAAAAGCATTTTGTATGGTCAGATGGATGTGCTTCACAATTCAAATCATCAAGGCCATTTTATGCACTATGTAGATATCATTGATATGGCAACATACCACATGTTTGGAGCTTCTTTGATAGTGGGCATGGAAAGGGTGAACATGATGGTGTAGGAGCTTGCATCAAACATACTCTAAGAACTCATGAAATAAATTATGAAGGAGATTGCATAAAAGATGCACATGATGTTGTTGAATGGTGTCAAAAACACTTTGCATCAAATGAGGTTGGCACATCTTCAGCAACCAACCGATGCATTCCACATAGAGTGTTTTGGGAAATATCAAGTATGTTTTTGTTTGAATTTTTATTTTAGTCTAAATATATTTATATTGATTATTATTTTTTGATGCAAAATTATGTTTTGTAGGTGTGGATAGAAGATCAATGTGTGGATGCAAGAGGGTAGAGAAAACAAGATCGTTGCATTTCGTCATGAGTACAGCTAGTTTCCCATGGACATTGCACACTAGGGATTACTCATGTTTTTGTTATGACTGCATTTTAGAAAACTATGATGAATGCAACAACCAACAACAAGGATATGTCAGTGGAAGGAATTTGGTGCCACTACATGTTAGTGACATATACAATGAAGATGAAGATGAAGGCTTTGAAGACATTCCTTTTATTTCAATTGATTATGACCATATTTCAGGACTGATTAAAAAAGGTACATGTATATATATTTATATTGTGCATGTACGAGCTTGTGTAAACTTGTAGCTTGATCATTTATTAAATTTCATTTGGCTACTTTTTAAAGTAAATTTGCATAAACTTAAATGATAGTGGAACTCTAAATTTTTTTACAAATTTCCATGTAATTTTGGTGTAGATGTTTTTGCAGTCATAGCAGAGCCTGGAAACATAGGTGTTAGTTATTATCTATTGTGTTGCACAAGAGAGAGGCAGAAGCTAGCAGAATCAGAAACAAGTGATGGAATGTCGTTCCCCATAGGTATGACTAAATAAATAGATGCGCTTACATGTTTTATCTATTAAATGTATATTTTGAATATTTTATTACTTCTATTGACCTTGTAAATGTTGTCTTACCTTGGAATGTTGGTTCTTTCAGGTTCACTTGTAGTATATATCTCAAGCAAATCAAAATTGTTCAAAATGGGATTCATTTTATTGATTATCAACCTGAGAACAAGGTATATCAATATAGCCACCTAGTAATTGCTACTGCCATGTCCCTTCATCCAGTTCTACATGCACGTGGACGTCATAAGTGGAGACTAGATAGTGATGATCATCAGGGAATATTGCATGTTATTGAAGAGCGAGTTGAACCACTTGAATTGGTTCAATAATGGGATGTGTCATAGGTGGACTTGAACAATTTACATATATTAAGAGGGAAACTATTAGAAGATTAATCTTTATTTGGTAAAGGTTATTCTTTAATTGTAATTATTTATTTTTTAATTCATTTATTAAGGAATATTTGTAGCCACCTCCTTAAGAGGCTCTTAACACATTGCACTTTGTATCATTTTTAGGCATTTTGCCTCCATTAATAATATTGGGGTTTTTTCTTGTTTTTTCCCCTTATCAAATTTTTGTGTATCCTTAGCATTTGGTGGTGCTTGGTTTGGCTACTTTCTCTTTGGTAACATTTTTTCCTTCAAACAATGCTCATTGGTTAGTTCTTTCATTTGCTCAATTTATGTTTCCTTTCAGAAACACTATAATTTATACATTTAAAATAAATTGATTCTGAAATGGAACATTATAATTTATACATTTAAAATGAAGTGAGTTTGAAATGGAATAACATAAGAGCATGCTTAGTCAAGAGATGGTTTGTTATGAAAGTTGAGAATACGATACATGTGAAAAATAATGCATATACACTGAAATTTACTTGAGTGCTCTACCATACATAGAAAATAAAATTAAAAATCTAACATGTATACATGTTTTAGAAGTGAAAAATCAAGTAATATGATTATTTTTAAAGTTGTTACCTACAAATCTATCATTACAAACAAATGAATTATGAATCAAAATTATGCCTACGAATATGGGTAAAATCCATCTTAATTAGTAATTTTTATCCCCTTATTTACTCTCAAAAAGTTTCAATAAAGGACCCATATCATATTTGTGATTTAGATACTGAGGAGGGAAATCTTAGTCCAACTTTTTCCTAGAAAAGAGCATTAAAAAACTTACTTTGTTGGTAACTAATCAATCATTAATTGAAAATGACTTATCATAATTTATTGGAATAAAGTCCTTAAATTGGAGTTAGAAATGCCTTTTTTGTATGTACTCTCCCACTTGTAATCTAATTGTGTGATTTTCTTAAACTTAATTTACAAACACTTTGCAATGGTACTATTTGTATAATTATTTTAGAAAATGAGGTTTCTTTGTAACAACCACTAACCACACCTTTAATTGAACCTATTTCTGTAGTCACCAAAGCTGTCTCATCATTCTTTATCAAACCAACCACCACTTTTCACTCAACAAGGATTTTCACAACTCTTGGAATGGGAAATCCATGTTGGGATGAAGTATACATATATCAATTAATAAGATGTGGCATCGTGTTTTGAGACCATAGCTAGTTGCTATATATTTAAAAAATGATTAAGCTTTTTTTGAGATTAAGATTCATAGTTGTATCATGTATGCTAGACTATCATAAATTTATTCCCAACTCAAACTATGATTATGTTCAATTTTGAGTGTCCATTTAGAGACCTCTCATATTCTACCCATATTGTATTCCCATGCATTCTACAGATATCATATGTTACAAATGTTCCAAATGTAAATAGTCCCATTTCCATATATCTTTTCTCATTTATGATTATACATATTTGACAGAAACAGTTGTAAGGCTTTTGTCTCCATAGATTATTTCATTGACAAGCCCTTTAGCTTGACTGTTATGCGGGCTGTTTCCCACAATGGTGCCGATCAATGAACTCAATGTTATGGACAGGCTGATCAGATAAGTGGCTGTTGATGGGGCAGCTTCAATGTACAATTCTTACAAAATCCTTTAAGCCAATATATCTGATGCAAAATGGATGTAATCTTATCAAAATTAGTAAAGTGAGTGTGTATGGTGATGACTTTACTGTGGAAAATATGTCATTAGGAAGGAAATAATTAGCTATCTTTGACATCATTATTACTAATCATCCCATCCAGACACTTGCCAATGAAAAAATGCAAGGCATTGACATCGAATATGCTAACAACTGCACACAAATCATTGAATTAAATCAAAATTCACTAGATATTGGATGGATGGAGACCATTTCCAGATACTGGTGACCCTCGAATTTTCACAATTACAGTTAGCAAATAATCTCTATCTTCTTTTTGTAGCAGAGTATGTAACTTTGATGACTTGCTCTATGGCATCAGCAATGCATTGCAATTCATCTCCCAAAAGTTGGAATCTGACTCAAATTGGGATGATTGATGTCAATTTTTCCAAAGCCTTGGACAGAGCTCATGATGGAATTCGTCTTTGGGTTACATAACTCAACCTTTTTGTTAAGTATCATTTTGTTTGAAGACAATCCAGTTAACTTACAAATGACAGCACAATTTTCAAAAGAGCAATATCTCTTAACTGAAAGGCAGATACAATAAATCTACTTGGAACATCTTTTATTTTTTGCACTTGCTTGTAAAGTTGATACAAATTATGCCATAAAGCACGAATCCTAAGTTTTACTTTGGAACATTCATGAAACTCAAGAAATCACAATACTTATTTTTGTGCTGTTTCAAATTGGTGCTTCATACCATCTGTCATCTGACTGTCGTTAAATACTAAGTAATTTGAATTTCAACACCAATCAGGATGGTTATCGGAACATTTTTATGTACATCTTATCCCTAAAGTGCTCAATGTTGATGGGTAAAACTAAACAGTTTAGTCTATCAGCATCAAACGAAATGATCTCTGCTATACAATAAGTGGATTCCATAGATGGTTAACCTTGGAAGGTCCTGGCTAATGCTTTTATTTTTTGATTGACATCAGAGGTATTTGATTTGTTTGATAAAAAGCATAATGGGGTGATAGAATTTAGAGAATTTGTCAGATCATTGAGTGTTTTCCATCCAAATGCAGCTGAGGAAGAGAAAATGGAATGTAAGTTGATTCCTTTTAGCTACTTGTTCATGTGTTCAATGGAGATCTAATTAGAATATCATAGTAATAATATTATTAACTTAAAACACTATATATAAGTGAATGTTGATATGTGGAAACTGCATTTTTCCTATGTTTGTTGACATTTCTGGGACAGATTTTGGGGATGGAAATTCAAGAGGCCATTTCTTGGGGATAGTAGGAAACACACACACACACATATTTTGATAAGCAAGTTGCTGTCTAGGGGACAACTCCCATTTCTAAAACAATAATGAAAACTTCACATCTGCTGAACATTAAATCTTGTAGCACAAATAACATTTCTCCCGTTTATTTTTTTCATTTGAAGATTGCTTGCCTCAATGGGACCATCATGAAACCAGAGAAATACATATTAGTAGTGAATGGGCTTTAGAATGAGGAGCTGCTCTAGTTCAAGCACAATCACCTCGAGTAGCCTTATAAATCTCTTCATCTATGTCTATTTCATTTTCCTCAATTATGTCAATGGTATCAATATTCAAGGAAGGAGACCTAAATATCAAAAATAAGGTGTCGGAGAAGTGAGATAACCTCAGTACCTCAATTAAAGTCATTTCCTTGGGTAACAAATTGAAAGAGTGAGATATGGATACCTATTATGGGTTCGGTGGAAGTTGTTCATATATTAGATTTGGAGAAGACAGATAACCTTAGTACCTCAATCAAAGTCATTTCCTTGGCTAACAAGTTGAAAAATTAAGATATGGATACATATTATGGCTTGGGTGGAAATTGATCATATATCAGATTTTGTAGAGCAGGAATGTTTTGATAAAAGAGAAGTATGCATATTAGAAAAGAAAGATAATATAAAATCTCAAATCCTTTTACAAGCCATAGAGGCCATAAAGCGATAGTGCATAGTTACTAAAAGCTGCTACAGCAGATATAAAATGACATTCAGAGAGATAAAATCTAAAACAGTAGGTTTTTTAAACATAAAGAGGGGTAAAAATTTATTAATCACAAGAGAAAATACAGAGCCAAATCATTACAGAGCCTTATCAAGCTCAACCAAGTGGTCCAACTGCTGAGACAAATCAGGGGGTAATTGACCCCGATCAACCAAGTTCCAATCATGAATATGGTCAGAAGCCCATTTAGCCAAACAATCAGCAACACCATTCCACTCCCTAGGAATATGAGTGAAAGTAACAAACTCAAGAGAAACACAAAGATTGAGAATTTGTTCAATAATCAAAGCCAAGTGCCAACCAACATCCTCTAACCTTTGCCTGTTCAGCAAGTTTACCACCACCTGGGAATCAGATTCACATATAATCCTGCGCCACCCCAACTTACTGCCCTGCTCAACAGCCAGTAAAATTGCCTGAGCCTCCATAAGATTATTAGTATGAAGACCCTTATAAATAGAGAAAATAAATTGAACATCTCCCGAACTATCCCGACCAACACCACCAATTCCAGCATGACCAGGGTTTCCACGAGAAGAGCCATCCGTGTTAATTTTAAGGATGCCTTGAGGAGGAGGAGACCATCTTCCCTCCCTATTCACCTTCGGAGTAGGATGCCTACACCTGTTGCGCATAAGCTGCTGATGCTGAGGAGGCAGATGAAGGCGACTGAAACAGCCAACATCAGAAGGAGCAATCGACTCAGACAGATCACACTTAGCCGCGATCGTTTCACCCAAAGAATGCAAAATTTTCCACCACAAGCGCGGGGCCCCCATCATCATATCCTGAAAAATCCGACGATTCCTCTCCAACCAAAGGTTCCAAATGATGAAGGAAGGACCAATCGCCCAAGCAGCTTGAAGAAAGGAAGTAGAAACAGGGGCCCTACTTTCCCGATCCACAAACTCAGCCAAAGAAGAAACATGCCGACAGGGCATATTCCACACTCGCCACCAGAAATGCCATATCTCCCGAGCATAGGAACATTGGAAGAAGAGATGAGAAACACACTCCTCAGCCTCACGACACAACACACACCAAGAGGGACCCTGGAAACCCCGCTTGCATAAATTGTCCCAAGTAAGACATCGATTTTGAGCCACCAGCCACATGAGGAAATTGCACTTGGGCCAAGACAGCTTATGCCACACATACTTCCACCAGGGGACCTAAATATCCCCAAACAACTGTCTACCCAATTGCTTATAGCCAATAGACACAGAGTATTTCCCAGACATGTCGGAGCTATCCCAAGCTAAAATATCAGGTCCCCTCAACGAATTACAAGCCCGAGAAGCCAAAAGAAGAGCAAGCTCCTGTCTGTTCTCCTCAGAGCCCCCAGGAGGCCACTCAGAAATGTGCTTCCAGCGGAAAGAAACAACAGGGCCGCAATGCTCAGCAATTTTGTAATGCTCAACGGTCTCCCAACCAGCAACAGTAAACACATCACAGAGCGGTTGAAGATGAGGAAAAGCAGAAAGAATAGGTGGGTGACCATCCCAAGAATCCCACCAAAAAAGAGCCTGAGATCCTGAATAACAGATCCAAAAAAGTGCACGCTTAATCAACTGGGCTCCCACTTTCAAAGTAGACCAAATCATAGAACCATTTCCCTCCAAAGGATAGCGTGGAACCTCATGTGGAGCAGCACCACGAAGATACTTAAAGCTAAGAACACGGGCCCACAGCTGATGTTGATTAGTACACCAGCGCCAGTAAAGCTTCGCCGCGAGAGCTTGCCCATTCAGAATAGAAGAGCGTAAACCAAGACCACCCTCCTGCTTAGGTCTACACACAGAATCCCATTTAACAAGGCTCCACTTAGAAGTCATCAAATTGCCACTCCAAAGGAATTGCCGAGAGAGAGCATCAAATTCACGGAGGAAATACATAGGGGCCGATTGAACAAAACATCTGTAGATGGGAAGGGCCTGGATAAGAGACTGAAGGAGGGTAACTCTAGCAGCAGTAGACAACCACCGATGAGTCCAGTGAGTTACCTTCTTCCTCAACTTATCAAGCAACATCTGTCAGGAGGATCTGGGTTGATGACCAACGGCAAGAGGAATCCCCAGATAAACAAAGGGGAGAGATCCAATTTGAAACCTCAAAATAGCAGCAATCCTCCTTTGGATGGCCAAAGGAGTATTGAAGAAAAAAATATAAGACTTCTGCTCATTAACTTTCTGACCCGAAGCAGCGAAGTAGATGTCCAAAGCTTGCCTAATAGACTCCGCTTCATGAAGACTCGCCAGCCCCATAAGAGAAGTGTCATCCACAAACTGGAGGTGAGACAAAGTAGGCAGACCCAACCCCCACTGCCACCCACGGATCAAACCAAGAGAGACCTGGGATTTAAGAAAGCGACCCAACCCCTCAGCCATAATAATAAACAGATAGGGAGAGAGAGGGTCCCCCTGGCGAAGGCCCCTAGTGGCACCAAACAGCTCTGAAGGTTCCCCATTCACAATGACAGAAAATGAGGAGGAAGTCACACAGCTCATAATCCAACTCACCCACTCAGAAGAAAACCCAAAGGCCAACAAAATCTTCTGAAGGAAACTCCATTTAACTCTATCATACGCTTTTGCCATATCCAGCTTAATGAACATAGACTTCTCCTTGGAAATCGCCATGGAATGAATAGCCTCCGAGGCAATCACCACCCCATCCAAAATTTGACGCCCAGCCACAAAACCTCCTTGCTCCTCAGAAATAACAACAGGCAGGCAAGATTTGAGCCGCTCAGCAATCAACTTAGTAATAATCTTATACACCACATTGCAGAGTGCAATAGGACGAAAAAGCTCAAACCTATCAGCACCCTCCTTCTTAGGAATTAGGACTAAAAAGGTAGCATTCATGGCCCTAAGCATCTGCTTGTTATGAAAAGATTCACAGACTACCTCCAACAGATCCATCTTCACAATTTCCCAAAACTCTTGGAAGAATTCAACTGGGAACCCATCAGGGCCAGGAGCCTTCCCCTTATTCATCCCAAACACCACCTCTTCCACTTCAGGTAGAGTAATCGGGCGCATGAGAGAAGCATTCAACTCATCAGAGATCAAAGGAGGAATACAAGCAAGAATCCTATTTTCCTCAACCTCAGCAGGAAGAGAGTCCTCAGTAAACAAAGTAGAGAAAAACAGGCGAGCTTCTCTGGATAGAGCCTGTTGTGAGGATAAAGCTATTCCTTCAGAGTTAACTAGAGAAGAGATATAACACTTATTCCGACGAGCCTGCACGGAGTGATGAAAGAAGGCAGTATTCCTGTCACCCTCTTGAAGCCAGTCAATCCGAGCCTTCTGTTTCCAGAAAATCTCCTCACGAAGCTCCTACTCTTCCACAGCTTTAAGAGCCTGAGATTCAGCATGCCCAAGAGCTTCTGAAAAACCAAGATCCCTAATCTGGCGAGTAATGACAGCAAGACGCTCCTATGCTTCCCTTTTCTTAGCACGGAAATTGCCAAAACAAAGCCTATTCCATCTCTTAAGATGAAACTTAACACATTGCAGCTTCTTAACAAAAGAGTACATAGCAGTACCATACACAGGGGCTCCATCCCGCCACCACTGAGCAACAAGATTATACAAAGAAGAGTCACACAACCACATAAGCTGAAATTTGAAAGGACGCTTAGGATTAGGGAAAGGAGAAGCAGAAAACTTAATTGGCCAATGATCAGAGCCACACCAATCAAGAATCTCAGAGCCAATAACCACACTGCCCCCAACCCAAAAGCTAGAAACAAGAAACCTGTCCAACCGCTCGGAAATTGCCTCCGACCCACTCCGCCTATTATTCCAAGTAAATAAGCCATTAGAAGGTTTGACATCAACAAGAGCAAGAGAGGCCACACTAGCCCGAAACAAATCTGAAGCAGGACCCAATCTCGGCAATCCACCTCTTTTCTCTTCCAAGCACAAGATAGAATTGAAATCACCCCCTAAGATCCACGGCAAAAGGGGAGCACAAGATCTAGCAAACGTGATATGGGCCCACAGCTGGCTCTTACCACGGATGTCAACCGGAGCATACACATTGCTAACCAAAATAGTCTCACCAGAGTCCACAACAGAGGCCACCATAGAGATAGAGGATTGGCTAGAAATCCACCAGCAAGGAACAACCTTACAAGGATCCCAAAATAGTGCCAAACCTCCAAAATTTCCTCTAGAGCCAATACACTGACATTGCCCAGAAGACCAAATACGAGGAGCATACTGAAGCATACATTCCACCTGAAGCTTAGTCTCCTGCACACATAAAATATCAGGAGAATGAACCCTAATCAAATCCTGAATAGCTTTTTTACGGGAGGCGCTATTCAGCCCCCTTGCATTCCAAGAAAGAACAATCATGGGGAAGGCTGCGCAAAGTGGGCATCCAAGGTCTTAACAGAGCCCGATTCCACCAACAACTCCCCAGTAGATTTAATCTTGTCCACATCCTTCTTGCGACCAACCTTAAGAGACTTATCAAAATTTCCTTTCTTAAGAGGGTGCTGGAGCACTCCTAGATAAGAAGCTAAACCTCGACCCTTTCCTGAGGACGCCTCCTTAGCTAAGTCCGCTAAAATAATATCATCATTTAAAGCAGCCGGATTGTCAACAGACCCAGACCCTCCCTTTTCCAAAGGAAGAGAAGAGTCCCTAACTACAATTGCCTGTTCCAGCCCTGTATCCATACCAGTATCCCCAGACAAGATCTCAGCAGGAATCCCTTCCTCCAAGGCTTGATTGTCCAAAACCTCAAAACGATTGAAACCCTGATCACTCTGCTTATCTTTAAAGGGTCGCTTCTGACCTCTCCCCTTAGCTTTAGGTTTAGCAGGAATGAAGCCATCCTTATCAGGCCCTCGCTCAGCCTTCCCCCCTTCAGCCATAGACCCCTTGCTTTTATCTGCCTTCTCCACTGAAGGCCCTGAGGGAGAAGAAGGAACCCCAGCCGTTCTGGAAGTCCGAGGACACTGACGCAGAAGGTGACCATACTCATGAAAAAATCGGCACCGGAAAGGAAGGGACTCGTAATCTAACTGTTGAATCCATGAGGCAGAGCCAATACAAATCTCCAAAGAATCTGGCAGTGGATTATTTAAATCAATTTCAACACAAATGCGAGCGAAAGAAAATACCTTTTTGTCCAAAGTATTCTGAGCAATGGCAGCTGGCTTCCCCAACAATGCCGCTATCCGTTGTAGAATATCTTCTCTCCAGAACTCCAAAGGAAGCCATGGCAGACGAACCCATACAGGAACTCGAGAAGGCAGATCCTCAGCCGCATTAAAACCCCCATGCCAGGGTTTCATAAATAAACCCACATGATTGTAAAAATACGGCCCCCCCTCAAAAACACGATTACGATCTGAGATGCAAGAAAAGTCAACCATGAAGAACCCATTCCCCGCCACCAAAATATCAAAGTCACCTTCAACCTGCCAGGTACGGCGCATCCAGGACTCCAAAGCCGAGAGGGGGGCCCGAATACCTAAAAACTTACAGATCAAAACGTGTTGAGTCCAATAAGCAAAGTCATCATGCACCGAATCTGGAGAGATAACCAAAACGGGACGAGCGTGACTCCGCGGCAAGCAACCATTCACTTTCTTGAGCTTGGAGCTCTCACCCACAAAGGATTTATTCATCATCGAAGCATGCATGTCCTTATCAAAGCCCAGAGGTGGCGACACACCCGGGTTCACCAAGCAATTGGAGACGTCAGCCATCTGTCCACGCCAGACACCCCAGGCTCAAACAAAGACCACCAGCCAAAGCACCTCGCCCTCCAGCACACACCACCACCCACGCACCTTTCCCACACCAAACCCCACCTTCCACCACACCACACTCCACCGAGCAGTCAAAGCCTGCACACCACAAAACACTACCCATGCTCCAAGCCACAGCCACCAAACGCCAAGCTCCAGCCACCAAACGCCGCAGAAAAGAGAGGTCGACCGAGAGCAAAGGAAGAGACACACAGATCCCCCTGCGCCCAAATAGAAACCCACACACCTAACGCAAACTTCAGACAGCAAGGAAGGAACGAGCTAGGGCGCGGATGCCCTAGCTCGCCACACAGAGATCGACGCAGAGCAGCATATTTCCCATCCTATTTGTCGAGGTAAATCAAGAAGCTACTTCTGCCATCAAAACAGTAGGTTTTTTAAGACTTGTATGGATTGTATATTAATTCATGCTATAAAGTATAAACATTGAAGAAATGAATTATGAAAGAGTTACAAAATAAATCTAATAGAGATCAGTATGCATAGAGAAAACATTTATGACTGATTAGCAGCCTTTCCCAAGGGCAAAGGCACAGTACTAGTTTTGTCTTCTTGATGTTAGAGCTGCTATTGCAATACACATGGTTGGCAAGATGGATGCCTTTAGGAATAGCATCCTTATGGAAATACAGACTATTATAGTAGAGAGCAGGACAATAGGTCAGCTAATGTTTTTTTATGGAAATACAGACTGTTATAGTAGAGAGCATGACTATAGGTCAGCTAATGCATATTTGAAGATAGCATTCAATTTTCAAATGAGCTCAAATAAATTTCAGGCCTGTAACCTGTGTTACACTATTTCTCTAAACATGACAGAGACGAGACATTCAGTACTAAGAGATAATACTATAGATTAAAATCTGTTCTATTGTAGTTTTGTACTTTTGGATCTCAGGTTTAAATCAGCATATTTTTCCACTTTTGTATTGATACATGCCAGTCAAAAAGTGTTCACTTGGGGGACAACTTAGAGATTAACTAATAGGTAGCTCTATCTAATTATCCTGCAACTATATTGAGCATGCACTATAAAATGTGAGACAAATGCAGAGGCAGCATTAAACATTCAAAGAGGACAGCAGATAGCAAACAAAGCTCTTTTATTCATCACAAACAAGATATCATATATGTGTAGAATGCAGGTCATGGACACCAAAACTGTACATTCTTATGGACAAAATCCAAAGATAAGTTGTATGTCATTGAGAATGAGTTACAGAAGATGGATTCCATACAATGGAAATCACATGATTTAGAATTATAGAATCTACAATGCAGTTACAAGAGGGATCAGTTCTAAGAACTATTGTTGTGCCAATTGGTTCAGCTGCCTGAACTATTTTGACACTAGCTAGCAGGACAACCCCGAACACTGCTGGACTTGTAGTATCCTCTGAGGAAAGCAAGCAGTTGCAAATATCAGTTTACATTGAAAATTTACCAAAAAAAATAAAAAGTACAATAAATCTTTTGACCAATGAAACCATAGGAGCCTCAATTACCGAGGCACTGCTCATATCTGGATACCTATGACAGCCATAAAGCCTATGCCAGAGAAGGAATTTTATAAACACTTTGGACAAGATAAACCAACAATGCTTATTGAGTACAGCAATCATACCTTGGATGTGGAGAACCCTTGATAGGTTTCTGACCATATTTTCTCCAAGAGTATTCATCCGGTGGAATATCTGCCATCTTGATACTGATTGCAGGCACTCTAATGGTCCTTTTCAACCTGGATTTCCTGAAAACCCAACATTGAACAGAGAAATCAGCTTTTAACTCTCAAATACTTTTGGATCACCAATTAGAAAGAAATTACACCCATGTCTATGGATTTGTATATACAAAGATAGTAACCACAATGGAAAAGGAAGTAAAAAACCATAAGAAAGGGCATTGAAATTTGGGCTTGAAGACCACAGCATGAGCATAGAGAACAAAATCCAATGGCATAACATTTTTTTAAAAATTTTAAGGGAATATGGTTTAAGATAACAAATCATTCTAATATTACATAAAGAAATCTGAAAAGACAAATTCTAATAAGGTCATCCAATAAGAGTAGAGCTTTGACAGTGAAATTAGAAAGCAAAATATAAGTCCTGGGTCAACAAATCCTTGATAGAAACTCATCAGGAACTACAAGAAAAAAAAAACACAAATTGAAACCATGGCAAGTGACTCACCTCAAGATTATACACAAACTTTGTTGTGCTCTTCACAATGCCTATGGGAAAAAATAGATTCCATGCCTATAGATTCCAAAAAAAACCACTGATTGAAACCATGGCTTTGACGAACTGAAGATTCGCAAATTCAAAAATGGTGGCAGCTTTATTGGATCTTGACAAAATTGTTAGCAGCAAAGATGTAGTAATTTATCCATCAATAAGCCATCAGGACAAATTAGAAGCACATACCAAATAAATTTGATTTGGACCTGCTCAAATGTAATTAATTAGAAAAGAACCATTATTATATCAATTAATCAAAGTCCAGAAATAAGCAGATGGAACTGTAAGAGAGCAATCTCAAGAGACACATAAAAAGTAGAATCTTAGCAAATTTACCTTTTGTACCCAAGAATGACTCCTCGTACATAGAGCTTAGAAATAGACATGTGCCAAAGAATTAGCATCTAGATAAATTACCAACATGTTTAATTCAAAATTTTGAGCAACTATTGTGAAAACATAAAAGAAACATTGCATCTTGTAGCTACAACTTGTTTACCTATTAATTAAGTCCAGCTCCAACAAAGTCGTCATGCCGGCTCTGAATCGAGCGACCCTCTGAATGAGATTCTTGCTCTAATGGATGTGTCGAGCCCTAGAGATAGTACAAGACATGCACACAATCTAATTACATTATGCCAAATTGGAATAATGTTCTATATCTATATACATGTGTACAAATTATATACATACCTGAGTACAAATTATATACATACCTGAGTACATGATTTAAAAACTTAAAACTCAACTGTCCACTAACATTAGTCGCATCATCTGAATCACGCATACGTACATGCTCCGTCCTCACACTAGGTGTAACATGAGCTAACTCCCTCTACAATATATATATATATATATATATATATATATATATATAACATAAATGTGTACATTAGTACTATCAACCATTTAAGTAAAACAAGTAATTTAAAATTTAAACAAGTTTAAATTGTGCATGTGTGTACATACATACATACCTTTGTATCAGATGGTGCAGGATCCGCTACAATGATCCTATTTGTCAACTCAGTTGTATCATGGGTCTCTCTGGCTTGCTCCAATATTGATGAGTGTAGTGGACTAACCAGGTGAGATGGCATTGACGACATATCTGCATGTAGCAGCATATCCACATAACCTGACAATCCCATTGTCTGCAATTGATCCTCAATTGCATCTAGGCCTTGAGATGCATGATGTTGAACACTTGCAGAATGACCAATAGGTGTATCCTCCTCTCCAGCAACCAAATGATCTGTAGGTGGGTCTGTAGGATTTGCAAAGCTACCAGGTTGATGTGAATGCGATGAAGGACTTGTAGCTTGGTTGGATCCTGGATGTGAGCACAAAGCTCTACCCACATGTCCTCTGACCTCATGTATTGGGATCCCAAGCTCTGCCGCAATGAAAGCATATGCCTCCAATAGGTCGTCTGTCAAACAACGAGTTGTACTCCGAAGCATTTGCTCTCCTATAAGACCATCTATGTCTAATGGTGAAAGGACACCCGCCATACCATAAGGATCAATAGCATGATCCGATAATCTAGATCGTGTAGAATGACTCATCAAATATCTACCCACACGATCAATAGATATCGTAGATGCAGCAGCAGCCATAGATTGTGGACTCTGCGGACTCGCCGCGGACTCGGGAGTCCCGACCCTGGCCGAGTCGACTCGCCACGAACTCGAGAGTCGAGTCCAGGAGAGTCCTGGGTCGGGACTCGGGAGTCCCGACCCAGGACTCTCCTGCGCGGCTGAGTCAGAAAACGGGTTAAAACCCATGTTTTTTTTGGTTTTTTTGTTCATTTTTTGACTCTCACTTGTGAAAACTAGGTCTGCAAATTGCTTTGGGGTTGATAGAAGAAAGGAGAACGAACTAAAAAGGTCAAAATAGAGCGAGGTAAGTGATCTAACAATTCTTTTTGTTTGTTTTCTTCAATTTTTTTGCATTCAAAATAAAAAAAATCAAAAAAAATAAGGGGAAATGCTGCCAAATTTTTTTCTATTTTCCTTAATAGCCTAATTCTTATTGTTTCTACTTTCTAGCTTGGTTTTGCATTCTTTTTCTTTTCCAAATGTTTGAAACTTTGAAATTTTGAATCACATTTATTTGCTGATTTTTTAGCAAACCCTAGCTGATTTTTTTTTCCATTTTGAACTTGAAACAGCAATGTCGTCTTCAAATCCAAAGGGAGTAAAAAAAGACCCTGCATGGAAGTATGCAATTCCAGGAAATAAAAAAGGTGAATTGACATGTCATGAATGCAACAAATGGATGACAGGAGGAATAAACAGATTAAAATACCACCTTGCTAGAATCCCTAGGCAAAATGTGGAGGGATGCAAGAATACTACTCCTAAGATCATTAGAGAGATGAAGGCCCTTCTTGTTTTGGAATGAGCTTAAGAAGAGGGAAAGACAAAAATATAAAAGGTACTAACATCCCGGTGATGGAGGTGGATCTCTCATCCCAATGCACCCTCAGCTATATGCCCCCCCATGGTGTTTGCTGGAGATCCCAGCTTGGTGCTCCACATTCATCTTTTGGTGAGAGTCCTGATGGTTCCTTTTCTACCGCTAGTCAGGGTCCTTCATCAGGACCAAATTATTTTATTCCACGTAATGTTCCAGGAGCACAACCTTCACTTGAAGGTACTGGTTGGAATAAAGAAAAGCATCAGAAAGGCTAGGGATGGGCTGCTGCCAAACTTTAGTACTGGCTGAAATCCCCACCTTTCAATGTTACCAAGCGACCATATTGGGAAAGGTTTGGACAGTACTTACTTCAGTTCTTTGGAAGGGTTTTTAAAGACTACCCCATCAATGTCCCTTTTCATCTAAAGATTTGAGTGGGCCATTGCTAGAGGAAGTCGTAAAGAATACACAGCTTGTGGTTGATGAGCAAAAAAAATTTTGGCGAAGAAAAGGTTGCAGCATTTTATCTGATGGGTGGACAGATGGACAAAATAGAACTCTCCTTAACTTTTTAGTGGCCTCTAATGGTGGATTGGTGTTTCTAAAATCAATAGATGCCTCCCATGAAGTTAAAAATGCTGAGACTTTATGCAATCTATTAGATGGGGTGGTCCAGGAGGTTGGAGTTGATAATGTTGTCCAAATCATCATGGACAACGCAGCTGCATATGTAGCTGCAGGTAGACTACTTATGGAGAGGTATCCCACAATTGCATGGTCTCCATGTGCTGCACATTGCTTAGACCTATTGCTAGAGGACATTGGGAAGATTTCATTGATGATGCAAAAAGTGTTACAAAATTTATCTACAACCATACTTGGGTGCTTTCTTTGATGAGGAAATTTACAAATGGCAAGGACCTTGTGCGACCTGGAGTGACACGATTTGCTAGCCACTTCCTCACATTGCAAAGCATTCTTGGTGCCATTAATCATCTCAAACAAATGTTCGCGTCTGATGCTTGGAAGGAGTCCTCATTTTCCAATAGACCTGAAGGGGAGAGGATTGTTGCCATAGTTTTTGATGAGACATTCATCAAAAATGGAGAGGAGTTGATGGGGGTAAGTAGCAATCACACAAAAATAAATTATACATGATAATCTATTTGCTGTTTTTATTTTTTGAGGGGTTAATTTTGTATGATTTAACATTGTTTTCATTTTAGGTAGCGAGAACCTTTGGTGAGGGTTCTTCGTATGGTGGATGGAGATGGCATGCCAATGGGGTTCATCTATGAGGCCATGGATAGGGCCAAAGAGGCCATATCACATTACTATGGCGGAAACAAAAAGAAATATGAAATCATATGGCACATCATTGATCGGAGATGGACACACCAACTCCACCAGCCGATCCATGCCTTTGCCTACTTCTTGAATCCGAAGTTCTACTTCTCGGACACATTTAAGGCGGATGAGCAGGTCATGGAAGGTCTTGTCATATGCATTGATAGGATGGTGCCTGATCCTGAGCTGAGAGATAAAGTGCTTGATGAGTTGGAGGTGAGATGTGTTACATCTTATTTATGAATTTGCAATGTTGAGCCTTGACTATCTATGAATTTTCTATATTTGATTTACTTTTTCTTTTATCTATTCAAGGTCTACAAAGGTGCAGAGGGGAGACTCTTTTCCTCCCAACAAGCAATTGAAAGGCGAGGAAAACAACAACCAGGTAAAAAATGAAATTAGAAACTTGATTCTTACATATAGATTGTTTACTTTATTCTTAGTTCTTAATACTTATATTTTTTAAACATGTTTTTGTAGATCTATGGTGGGAGAACTATGGTGCTAGCACACCAAATCTTCAAAAGCTAGCCATTCGTGTCTTGTCACAGCCATGCAGTGCTTTTAGGTGTGAACGCAATTGGAGTTTATTTGAGAACATTCACACAAAGAAGAGGAATAGGTTAACTCAGCGTGACGCTAAATGATTTAGTTTTTGTTGATACAGCCTTAGCCTTGAACTAGAAGGTGGAGGTGTTGTTTCACTACGAGTCCATGCGACTTGGATGACATTGATCCATATGGTGAATGGACTATTGACAAATGGTAAAGTGATGTCTTCCCTTGCATTGAGATCTTCTTTGAATTAGAGAAGCGGCAGCCGAGAAGAAAGCGACGGGTGGATGCCCATGGGCGATGAGACACATTCATGTTTCCCTTCTCGTCTCACAGTCGTTTGGATACTATACTTGCGAACTTGCTTCTAGTTCTAGGCCTCCCAAGAATTTGAGTACCCATTTAGGGGAGGAGATGTAGGTACATGTGAAGTTTATTTAATGTTTTCCCTTGCGGCTTATGATTATATGTAAAGCATTTATAGAATTTATGATGCTTTGTTCCTACATTTAAAACTATAGTGTTGATGACTATGAATGATGAAATTTCAATTATTGAGTGTTTGATGATCATATGACGTATGAAATCTTTTGAATTATAAGTGTTGATAATCAAATTAGGCTCTTATGTTCTCTAAATGCATTAATTTGTTCTTGTTTTTTTGTAAAACTACGGTTTTTTTTTTTGCCGAGTCCTAACCGAGTCTTTTCCCGAGTTCGTGCCGAGTCCCGAGTCCGAGTCATATTTTTGGGCTGCCGAGTCCGCGGCGAGTCCGAGTTTTCCAACTATGGGCCAAACTATGACTAGTTGTTGGGATGGATTCAAGGAGTCTCAATCATAAGAGGGATGGACAAGGTAGCATGGATAGGGAAAGTAGATACAAGTGTATCCACTAAGTAGGCCACCTCAAGGGTGGAATTGTCTTCATTTGTATATTCCTGCCGCTTGGGGCCAAGAGGTAGGTTGTCTTGGTTAGACACTACACGCTCTTGGGCTTAGATGAATAGCTTCAGGCGGACTTATCATGTTTCCCATCCAATTCCTATTATGATTAAACTTTCATTATGCATTATGGATATGGTGTAGTTTAATAGTTATGTATTTACATGGTTCAAATATTTATATATGTTTGATCATATGAATTATATTCCAATACTATCTAACATGATTGCGGGATCTAAACCGAGATTTACCTTACTTAAAACATTTAATTGGTAAGTTGTAAGCCTAACTACATTGAAACTTGTGCTTCTAGGGCAAGATTTAGGGCAAACCCAAAAGGGGACATTACATTGTGGGGCAGGGTTCAAAGCCCCTAAAGATGAGGAGATAAAAGACCCCATTTTGTCCCAAAAGGTGAATGATGTGAAAGCCACAATAGAGGAGCAGCAAGACATTTGGAGGAAGAAGGGTTGCACCATCATGACTAATGGTTGGACCAATAGAAAAAATAGGACATTGCTCAATTTTCTTGTTTCTTACTCAGGTAAATATTTTACTTCCTAAAATGCATTGATTTAGTGATTAACAATCAAGATTTTAAATTTATGTTTTATTGAATCATTTATTTTGTTTCTTTTTCAAGTGATACCATGTTCATCAAATCTATTGATGCATCTGGCAACACCAAAAATGTTGAATTCCTTTGTGAGGCTTTGGAGGTTGTCTTGGCTGAGATAGGGGAGGAGAATGTGGTGCAAATAGTCACGGAAAATGCAGCAAATTATGTTGTTGCAGGTAGACTATTGATGGATAGGCACCCATCATTATTTTGGATACCTTGTGCCACTCATTGCCTTGACCTCATATTGGAGGATCTTGGCAAGATTGCTTGGATCAAAGCATGTGTGGAGACCACAAAGAATATTTGTAAGTTCATATATAATCAATCACACATGGGTCCTCAATCTTATGAGGCAATGCACAGGGCAGAACGAGTTGGCTTGCCTTGGGATAACCCACTTTGCTACCAATTTCATCACTCTATAATCCTTGTTGTAGTCAAAGGGAGCTTTGAGGCGGATGTTTGTTAGTGAGGAGTGGACTTCCTCAACATATGCTAACCCAAATGCAGGGGATGAAGTGTCAAGTTGGATTTTTTATGAGTGGGGCTTTTGGGTACCTACTACAAAGATCGTCAAGGTAAATGTAATTAGTAATTAGTTTAGTAATTCTACATTATATTTTCATTCTTATTTTTATTTTATTTACTTATTTTTGTTGACTTTTACTTATGTCAATGTTTCATAATAATTGCAGTTCACAAAGCCTTTAGTGGTTCTATTACGAGTTGCTAATGGGGAGAAGCCCGGAATGGGCTACACATATGAGGGCATGGATAGGGCCAAAGAGGCCATTAGATCCATTTATGGGAGAGTTTATGATAAGTATCGCCCCATTTGGGAGATCATTGATAGACAATGGCACCTCCGGCTTCACAAGCCCCTACGCGCAGCAACATATTTTCTCAATCCGGCATTCCAATTCCGCAAAGAATTGAAAGCGGATGAGGAGGTTTTGAGTGGGCTCTACACAATTGAGTGGATGTTTGATTCTCATGTTGGATCCCAAATTGTCACCGAGATAGAGGTTTTCAGACGTGCACAAGGAGATCTCTTTGCAAGAGACATATGCAAGGCTACTCGATCAACATTGCATCCAGGTAAAAATTTATTAAGGGCATAATAGTAGTTTAAAAATTAAGACTTTTCCATTTTTTATATTACTATTAAATATTCAAACTTAAAGTTGGACAATGAGATTGATTTTTTTTCTTTTTCTCATCTCAGATGCATGGTGGGAGAGATTTGGTGCTAAAGTACCAAATCCTCAGAGGATTGCAGTTCAAGTATTGAGCCAACCATGCAGTGCCTCGGGTTGTGAGCACAATTGGAGTATGTTTGAGCACATACACTCCAAGAAGCGCAACAAATTGTCAATGCAGAGGTTGAATGATCTTGTTTATGTTCATTACAACCTGCGCCTTCGCCATAGACAGATATTGGGCAGTGACTTGTCACCCATCACATTGGAGGAGGTTGATCCGCAATCAGATTGGATCACTAAGGCTGAGGATGCTGGTTTGGGCATAGTTGGAAAACTCAGACTCGCCGCGGACTCGGCAGCCCAAAAATATGATGACTCGGTTCGGGACCGACGAACTTCGGGAAAAGACTCGGCAAGGACTCGGCAAAAAAAAAAAACCGCAGTTTTACAAAAAACAAGAACAAATTAATGCATTTAGAGAACATAAGAGCCTAATTTGATTATCAAACACTTATAATTCAAAGATTACACATGTCATATGATCATCAAACACTCAATAATTGAAATTTCATCATTCATAGCCATCAAATACTCATAGTTTCAATATATAACAGCATCATAAGTTTATAAATGTTTACATATAATCATGTCAAAAAGAGGAAAACATTAACAACCACATGTAATCTACATCTTCCTTTTCCCCTCCCAATGGTACTCAATTTTGGAGGCCTAGAACTAGAAGGTGCCCGTGCTATAGTATCCAAACGAGGACTAGGAGATCGAGAAGGGGAAACATGATATTCGAATGTGTCTTCATCGTCTTCCATGGCATCCAATCTTGCTGCTTCTTCTTCTTCTTCTGCTGCTGCTCTCTCTAATTCAACAAGATCCTCATCAGTAAGGAAGACATCAGCCTCATCATTTTGTTCATCAATAGTCCATTCACCATATGGATCAATGTCATCCAAGTCGATGGACTCGTGTGAAACACCCTCCACCTTTCTAGTTCGAAGGCGAAGGTTGTATCGAACAAAAACTAAATCATTTAGGCGCTGCTGAGTCAACCCATTCCTCTTCTTTGTGTGAATGTTCTCAAATAAACTCCAATTCCGTTCACACCCAGAAGCACTGCATGGCTGTGACAAGACACGTATGGCTAGCTTTTGGAGATTTGGTGTGCTAGCACCATAGTTCTCCCACCATAGATCTACAAAAACATGTTTAAAAAATATAAGTATTAAGAAATAAGAATAAAGTAAACAATCTATATGTAAGAATCAAGTTTCTAATTTCATTTTTTACCTGGTTGTTGTTTTCCTCTCCTTTCAATTGCTTGTTGGGAGGAAAAGAGTCTCCCCTCTACACCCTTGTAGACCTTGAATAGATAAAAGAAAAAGTAAATCAAATATAGAAAATTCATAGATAGTCAAGGCTCAACATTGCAAATTCATAAATAAGATGTAACAAATCTCAACTCCAACTCATCAAGCACTTTATCTCTCAGCTCAGGATCAGGCACCATCCTATCAATGCATATGACAAGACCTTCCATGACCTCCTCATCCGCCTTAAATGTGTCCGAGAAGTAGAACTTCGGATTCAAGAAGTAGGCAAAGGCATGGATCGGCGGGTGGAGTTGGTGTGTCCATCTCCGATCAATGATGCGCCATATGATTTCATATTTCTTTTTGTATCCGCCATAGTAACGTGATATGGCCTCTTTGGCCCTATCCATGGCCTCATAGATGAACCCCATTGGCATGCCATCTCCATCCACCATACGAAGAACCCTCACCAAAGGTTCTGTCACCTAAAAAAATGAAAACAAATGTTAAATCATAACAAAATTAACCCCTAAAAAAAAAAAACAGCAAATAGATTATCATGTATAATTTATTTTTGTGTGATTGCTACTTACCCCCATCAACTCCTCTCCATTTTTGATGAATGTCTCATCAAAAACTATGGCAACAATCCTCTCCCCTTCAGGTCTATTGGAAAATGAGGACTCCTTCCAAGCATCAAACACGAACATTTGTTTGAGATGATTAATGGCACCAAGAATGCTTTGCAATGTGAGGAAGTGGCTAGCAAATCGTGTCACTCCAGGTCGCACAAGGTCCTTGCCATTTGTAAAGTTCCTCATCAAAGAAAGCACCCAAGTATGGTTGTAGATAAATTTTGTAACACTTTTTGCATCTTCAACCACACTTTTGACCCATGAAATCTTCCCAATGTCCTCTAGCAATAGGTCTAAGCAATGTGCAGCACATGGAGACCATGCAATGGTGGGATACCTCTCCGCCGTGAGTCTACACGCAGCTACATATGCAGGCTGCGTTGTCAAAATTGATGATTTGGACAAGCATTATCCAAGCTCCAACCTCCACGGGACCGCCCCATCCTAATGGATTGCGTAAAGAGTCTCGGCCATTTTTTAGCACAAAAGCTGAGGCATCTATTGAGGATTTAGAAACCTGAAATCCACCATTAGAGGCCACTAAAAAGTTAAGGAGAGTTCTATTTCGTCCATCTGTCCACCCTTCAGATAAAATGCTGCAACCTTTTCTTAGCCAAAATTTTTTTTGCTCATCAACCACAAGCCGTGTATTCTTTACGGCTTCCTCTAGCAATGGCCCACTCAAATCTTTAGATGATGGGGTCTTAAACCCCTTTCCCGCAACTGTAAGGGCGTTCACCAAACCTTCCCAATATGGGCTGTTTGCAACATTGAAAGGTAGATTATTGTAGTACCAAAAGTTTGCAGCAGCCATCCTAGCTTCTTGATGCTTTTCTTTATTCCAACCCGTACCTTCAAGTGAAGGTTGTGCTCCTGGAACATTACGTGGAATAAAATAATTTGGTCCTGATGAAGGACCCTGACTAGTAGTAGAAAAGGAACCATCAGGACTCTCACCAAAAGATGAATGTGGAGCATGGAAGCTTGGACTTGCAACACCATGGGGCATAGAGGGGGCAGATTGGGATTGAGATCCACTCATCACTGATGTTAGGGCATCTTTTGTTTTTTGTCTTTCCTCTTTCTTAAGCTCATATTCAGCAAGAAGGGCCTTCATCTCTCTAATGATCTCAGGAGTAGTATTCTTGCATCCCTCCACATTTTGCCCAGGGATTCTAGCAAGGTGGTATTTTAATCTGTTTATTCCTCCTGTCATCCATTTGCTGCATTCATGACATGTCAATTCACCTTTTTTATTTCCTGGAATTGCATACTTCCATGCAGGGTCTTTTTTTACTCCCTTTGGATTTGAAGACGACATTGCTGTTTCAAGTTCAAAATGAAAAAAAAAATCAGCAAATAAATGTGATTCAAAATTTCAAAGTTTCAAACATTTGCAAAAGAAAAAAAATGCAAAACCAAGCTAGAAAGTAGAAACAATAAGAATTAGGCTATTAAGGAAAATAGAAAAAAATTTGACAGCATTTCCCCTTATTTTTCTTAATTTGTTAAATTTTGAATGCAAAAAAATTGAAGAAAACAAACAAAAAGCAGTGTTAGATCACTTACCTTGCTCTATTTTGACCTTTTTGGTTCGTTCTCCCTTCTTCTATCAATCCCAAAGCAATTTGCAGACTTGGTTTTCAAGAGTGACAGTCAAAAAATGAAAAAAAAAGCCAAAAAAAACGTGGGTTTTAACCCATTTTTGGACTCAGCCGCGCAGGAGAGTCCTGGGTCGGGACTCCCAGAGTCCAGACCTCGGGGACTTCGGTAGGAGTCTACGAGGTCCGGACTTCAGGAGTCCCGACCCTAGGACTTCGCCTGGACTCGACTCAGTCGCGGCGGAGTGGACCCTCCAGACGAGGGTCGGGACTCCCGAGTCCGCGGCGAGTCGGCCGAGTCCGCAAACTATGGTTTGGCCTGATAGGATAGCCTTGAAAGGGTTCCTGCAAACTACTCAACCCATCTAAGCCCAAGAGTGCACAACGTGTGACCAAGACAACCCACCTCTTGTGTAATGTCCCCATTCTCGGAGTAACAGCTTGGAGATGAGAGCTAGTTCATTCACCATTCCCGTGAGCTAGTTATCCTGGTGAGAGAATGTTTCTGGCCAAGAGAAATATAATTTGATGAGGTAAAAAGGGAATTATTTTTAATGAAAAATAAAATATAATATTTATTATATTTTATTATTATTTTATTCCCCACTTGCAATGCCAAAACAGTTTTATAAAAGTGAGTCTAGGAAGGGGAGGACTTTGGGAGTTATAAGGCAAATGAAATATTATTATATTCTTTCTAGATGGTCGACTCACTTCATGTGATGAGTAAAATAAAAAGAAATAAAATATTATTTACTGCCTAAGTCGGCCTTGGCTGGGGCGGCTGGGGGAATGATATAAAAGAAGGTTTTGTAATTCATTTGGATACGGAGAATTGAATTCGACTTTGGCATTTGAGTGTCTCTTGGCTGAAGAATATTTTCAGACTGTTCAAGGTGATGACCCCTTGATTTCTAGGGTTTGGTGATGGCCCCATTCCCACTTTGAGAGGTGGACATATTCAGTGTTCACCATTGAGTTCATTGCATTCACAATTTTTGGAGCATTTTTTATATCAGACCTGGGCGCTTCTTCTCTTGGCATCTATTCCATTTTTGTGGCAGCGATTGCATTAGAGGAGGATGATTTATATCAGACCTGGGTGCTACTCTTTATTGGCATCGACTTCATTGTTTGAGGCAGCAATTCCATGCTTTGAGAGGAGGCGACTCATTGTGGAGATTGTATACCTTTATTCCAGGCGCTTGAAGAGGAAAAACTGTGGTACTTCTCCATACTTGTGGTATAGCAGTCTAAGAAGATTTCATCAGCATTCATACTCAGACTTTGCACTTCCAGGTTCCATTAAATTATCTTGCATTCATTACTAGCATGTTAGTTTAGTAGCTCTGCATCAAACCAGCATTTTCTAATGTCAAATCGTCCTTCACATAGAGGCGATTAGCTGGAAATTATTAACAAAACATTGTAATCAGATCAGTCACTATAGTTGCATGATAATCTATCATTTTGGCATTGCAAAATAATCATTTCTTGAGGGCAAACTGCTGTAATAGTTGGTGGTCAATGTTGTAGTCCGTTTGGAGATATTTTATGCAATATCATGCAATTTGGAGTTTGCACATGATATGTTTGTCAAAATGTCAGTTTGCTGTAGCTTCATGTTGGCATAGATTTCAGTCAACTATTTGAATTAGAAAATACCAAAACACTTGCATATCATTCCTAGATACAATTGCAATCATTTGGCATTGTTTAGTTTAACTTTTTATGCATTTCAACATCATACCAAAGAAGAAAAACAAATCAGAAACCTTAACCAGCCTGGGACAGTTCACAAGACAACTGTTTGACGAAATTCCTAAGAGTTGGAAACTGAAAATTAAGGTCAGATTTGACAAGGGATATTTCATCTTGGCCCCAAGCGGCAGGAATGTCTAAACCAAGACAATTCCACCCTTGAGGTGGCCTACTTAGCATGCGAGAGCCCGTAAACTCCACTAACTTGCTTCCTACAACCTTACATTTGATTGATCATAGGATAAAGACATATATATATATATATATATATATATAGCAAGAAGTAATTATGATTTGATTGATCATAGGATAAAGACTATATATATATATATATATATATATATATATAAGTCATAATTACTACTTGCTTCCTACAAGCTATATATATACATATATATATATAGAATAAGGTTGTAGGAAGCAAGAAGTAATTATATATATACCAATCAATTAGTCATAATTACTTCTTGCTTCCTACAACCTATATATATATAGAATAAGGTTGTAGGAAGCAAGAAGTAATTATATATATATATACCAATCAATTAGTCATAATTACTTCTAAGGTCCAATAATTGCTGCAAGCATCATTATTGCATAATCATACATAATATATATCTATTTCATATAAATATTATATAACTATTTCCAATTAATTTCAATCTTCCAATAATCACTCGCTATAAGCATATATATATTTCCGAGAAATATATTTCTGATAATAATATATTAAGCCAATAGACCTATTATGACTGCTGATCCTCATTCTTTGTTTCCAATCTGATTTCTGAATCATATTATATTCTTTTATTAATAAGATCTGCTGATCTAATTCAGACTTTTAATTTATTATCTTTTTCTATTCCCTCTTTCTTCTTCCTTCTTGCTTTCGCCTCTTGGAATATGATCTCTTTTTATATCTCACTTTGGGGGAAAAAACATGACCATATATCCTGCTCTTTCCTTGGCAAGGGGCACGTCCTCCTTTGGACTGATTGCTGCCCTTCCAAAACCAATCAATGCTTATAATATAGGATTTACTTAAAGTTAAATGCATTTCCATTTATTCCTGATTGCTGCCTTTAGGTGCTTTAACTAATTCAAATCAGATCTTATTTGCTTATTAGATCTGGGTGCCACCTTTCAGTATCATGTGAATCGTTGTATTTCATGGAAACTCTAATCGCTTCATTTAACTAACTCAATTATACTATTCCTCTTCATACATGTAGCTGCAGTATGTTATGATTGCTGTTCTTTAACGAATGGTCTTCATAAATATTATAATATTTATATAATGTAACTGCTGCAGTTTATTAATTTATATTATTTTATATTTATATGTATATTATACTATATTTATTTTTATATCAGTTTTATAATATATATATTAACATAGTATGATTGTAATAATAATAATATTTAAATTGTTTGATATTTATATTGTTATTTATTTTATTTATTTATTTGCTTTTCAATGCAATTCCAGGCACAAGACACACAAACAGTAACTGCATCAATCATATTTTGCCAATATGGAGACCTAACACAAATAAATTAAGTAAAATAAGTATTGAAAAATGTATTATTTCAATTTGAATTCAACATAGCTCTGAAATTAAAAATTCAAGAGAAAGAATCAACTATCAAGCTATATATTTAAAACAAAACAAAACAAAAATTACCTGGCTGCATAAAATGGAATGTTGCAATAAAACCAGAAGTCTCCAATTGCAGCTTTGGCAACCTCATGTTTATCCTTGTTCCAACCCATCCTCTCAAGTGATGGTTGGGAACCCGGAGTAGTGCGTGGCAAAATATACGAATCCAACCTAGATCCACAAACTCTAGGCCCAATGCTAACGCCGCCACTGCCACTACCACTACCACTACCAACAATTGGAGGTGTAGCCTGTGGAGGAATTGGAGGCATGGGAGAACCTGGATCTCCAACTCCACACATGGCTGCCATCTCCTCTCTTTGCTTCTTTTTAAACTCTTTTTGTTGCTCAAAGGTTTCCAATTGCACTTGCACTTCACGCATTACCTCAGGAGGGACGTTTGTGTGAGGATTAGCATCTCGGCCTGGTATACATGCAAGGTGGTATTTCAATCTATTAATGCCTCCCCCATGCATAATTGTTTTGCAATGAAAACATGTTACTTCTTCTCTCCTTTGCCCAGGGGTAATAATGGCATGTTTCCAACAAGGGTCCTTTATATTTTGAGACATTGTGAATTTGATAGAGACAATTTATAGATATAAACAATGCTACAATAACACATAAATTTTAAAAAATTAACATTCAAAATTTATAATTAAACTAATATTAAAAAACCTAGGGTTTGCAACTATAAAACTATTTTTTTTTACAAGAACACCTAGGGTTTGTTCAACAAAAAACTAAAACACACCTAGGGTTTGTAACTTGTTCTTTGTTTCACTAAGACAAAATAGAAAAAAAAGAAAGAAAGAAAGAAGTGAAATGAAGTTTTGGTTTAAAAAACAAAAAAAACCTTCAAAATTCAAACATGCCTCTTAAATCTTCTTTGAAATCAATGAAAGTCTCTTTCCAATCCCTTGTAGACTCCTCTAGATGCAGCAAAATCACTTACAAACCTGCTCAAATGTGATTCAACAACTGTTTTGTGCTCAATCTCCTTGCTAGTTTTCTTTCAATGCAAATATGTTTTTGCTCTCTTCTCTCTTTTTTCTTTCTTACTTGGCTTGAAAATGAAATGAAGTGCCTTTTGGAGGAATAGAGGCAATTATAAACCCAAAAAGAAAAAAAAATGAATTTTTTAAAGTGAGTTTTCATGTTTTTATTCACTCAGCTGTGGCTGAGTCCAAGGGTTGGGGCTCGCCGGGTCTAGGCGAGTCTGGCGAGTCTGCTAGACTTGGTGAGTCAGGCAAGTACCCAACTCCCAAGTCTGTAGGACTCGCTAGCTACCAACTGCACCACCACTTGTCGAGTACTTGCGAGTCTGGTAACTTTTGATTTTATATCTAAAATATATGAGCAGTGAAAAATGATGAAACACTAAATGAAAGCAAAGCCACATCTAGCAGTCACCGTCCACAATCACTTGGCTAGGAACGAAAACATAACTTCATCAAGAACCAACTACTTAGGTCCTATATATACATGAAGTAGGTTGTGGGGACTTTAAGCTCTCAACAAAGATGACTACTTAGAGATTCTAAAATCTAAAAACTTCAAGAAGTGCTTTTCCTTGCATATCATGTCTTCCAACAACAAATTTGTCCAATTTGAAGACATGTTTTGTTGTACCCAAACCAAATTTTTGCTTCATTAAGTCATTTTGCTTAAAATGGTCTAAACCTTGTAAAATTGTCATTAGAAGTTAGTTTTTGGGCAAAATCAAGTATGGGATTTTAGTTAGTTTGATGTCTGGAAGATACTGGTAAAATTTGAAAATTTGAAAATTAGGGTTTCCGGACCCTTTTTTTAGGTCAAAAACCCTAAAAATTGAATCTTGTTAGAATTGACTGAAAATTGTTTTGATTGGCTTATTTCACTTCACGATCATAGTGGTGAAGTCAGAATCATGAAAAAGTCAGTTTAAGTCTAGTGGGTTGTTTTCACTTTTTCAGGAGAAAGGACCTCCGAGGTTGTCAATGGCAGATGGCCAGATACCAGGTATCGAAAGCTAAGCTTAAAATGCTCCAATGAAGATTCTATGGCGAGATATGTTCAAAATGATGCTTCATCATGGAGGGGATTTTCGTTGAGGTGAAAATCATCGATTTTTTTCTAGCTATAGAAATAAAAGAGCCCCTGGAGGCTAGGGGCGCCCTAGATTTCATAGGCCCAAATCAACCTTTCGGGATTTGTCACTTCCAAGAAGATTTCTTCGGAATATTGTCAGCTTCGTGATGAGCCTACCAGCCAGTCTAGAAGATCTGTCTAGCACCTGAAACTGGAGATTGAACGTGGAACGAGGGAGATGAAAATAGTGAAAATTTGACTAACACTGGAGCAAAAAAGCGCCCTTGGAGGCCAAGGGCGCCTATCTTTTTGAGGTACCAGATGAAACTTTCTGATCAAATGATACCCAGGATGTTTGTCTCAGACTTGATCAAGCTTTGCAACGAATCCGTCAGTGGGTTAATCTGAGTTGCTGAACTGTTGGAATTAGGAGTCAAACATAAGGTTTTATCATGGTAAAAA
This sequence comes from Sequoia sempervirens, assembly GCA_007258455.2. NCBI lineage: Eukaryota > Viridiplantae > Streptophyta > Pinopsida > Cupressales > Cupressaceae > Sequoia > Sequoia sempervirens. The sequence goes on from VDFB02359700.1 coordinate 35,215, forward strand.
ATGTTAGTTTAGAGCAAAAGCGCCCCTGGAGGCCAGGGGCGCCCAAGGTTTTGGACCCTCAAAAGCAGTTGTTTGCGTTAGCTCAAATGGTCATCCTGTTCGTGATGCTTCCAACTTTCTGTTGCATATCCTAGCCGGGTCAGAGGACTTGTTAGTAGCTTGCAGCCAGAGATTGAGTGGATTATTAGCCAGTTTGAAAAATGGTTAAGTTTGGAAGGAAAAGCGCTCCTGGAGGCCAGGGGCCCCCATGATTTTCAACTAGCAGATGATGTTTTCAGGAAAAGTGCTCTCCAAGAGATCATGTTTAGAATTGAGCTAGCTCCGTAGTGAGCGTGTTAGCTAGCTTTGAAGTTTTGTCAGTTGCCGGAGAACGTGAAATGAAGTAAGGTCAAAATCACCTTCAAAATGATGAAAATGCATGAAAATTGACTAAGTTTGAAGCAAAAAAGTGTCCCTGGCGGCCAGGGGTGCCTTGAATTTTGAAGCCTCAAAAGTTAGAATTAGGGTTTACAACCTCAAGGAGTTTCTTTTCAGTTTTGATCTTGCTCTTAAATGAAACTATCAGCCAGTCTTCTGGATACATCAGCCAATCAGAATCAGTGATCAAACATAGCCTCCGGTGACGTTTGCAAATGAAAATTCTCAGAAAATTTCTAAGTCTGGAGAGTTGGCGCCCAAGTCAAACTTTGACTTTTGAACTAAAGTGAGTTAGCCACCCTATAATGGAGGAGTTTGTTAACTCAACTTAAGATAATATTAAATCTCTAGTTTAATTTTTGAGTCGACTTCAAGAGGACTTAATTTTTACTTGCATGTGGCGAATAATTGAAGTGCATGCTGGGTGGCGCCCCTTTTAGGGCTTATTTTTCATTTAGTTAACTAAATGGAGGTCCAATAAGATTATTGCGTCCTAATTTAGGGATTTGCATGCAAAGTTGATGCCTTAATTCATTAAATTTATTCATTAAGGCATTTGGGCATCCATTATTCTCATCATAGGTGGAAGCAAAACACATATTTTCTCGTGCAAGCAAGATCTGAAGGCACTACAAGTGACATTTTTTAGTGTTCTTTGCAGTGCCAAGTCCAGATTGTTTAGAGGATTTATTTTCAAGACTTCATCATTCGAGTGCATGTAGACTTCATCAAATCTCATTCAAGGCATAGGCATCATTTTCAGAGGCAGAATAAGAACTTCTATTTTCTATCTCTAAAATTCTTCTATCCTTGTCTTATGTTTTCTCTCACATGTCAAAGTAAACGACATAATTTTCAAAATCTGGTCATCTGGGTTCATTCAGCATAGCATCAGCAGCAAAACCCATGTTCCAAAATTTTTCGAGAAAATTGCCCCGCTGCTTCCATTTTTGAAGCATTGTGCTTTTTTCCGAAGATTCTTTTACATGTGGGCCTAAAAGTCAACTTTTTGAAAAATGGAGAATTTGGGTGTGTTCAGCTCATTGGCGCTTACAAAACCCATGTGTGGGTTTTTCTCGGGAAAATTTTCCCCCGGAGCCCCTACAGCCTGTTGATGTGTGTTTTGTGACACACCAAACATCAGAATAAAATGCCCAAAGACAGCTTATCCTCTCTTGAAAAACCACCGCATATGCTAAGATTGCTAGAAAGGTCATACGGTAATTCCAATGTTTCGTTTGGGGGGATGGACAAGCTCAATGGATGATGTGATATGCTGATTTCACAAAGGGACTTATGCTAGGCTTGTTCAATTCACAATGAAGGTTTAGGCAATGAAGCTCTGTTGTTTGGGTCCTTCAAACAATCTGAAAAAGGAGATAAGGGTTTAGAATTCCTAATCTACTTCCTAAGAATTCAAGAGACGGTATTGACTTGGTGAAACTAGTAACCACGCTTTGCTTCGCCACGCTCAACAACAACTACACAAAGTGGGTGCAATCTTCAAGCGAGTGTGCTTATAATTTTCACGTCATGAATAACTACCATCAAATTGAACAATATTTATCCAGACAGAAGTTAAGCATCCACAAAGTAAGCTCAGGTTAACTTTACGCATTGAACGAAAATCATTCGTTCAAAGAAAGTATGAGCGGAAGATTCACCATGAATCAATACTTATCAGATCTTGCATTCTTCTAACATACATGAAATAAAATCTAAACTATGATGAGGGATAAGGACCATGCCAACTCCAAAATAAGAGAAGCAATCACCATCAAAACAGTGCATGCATTACTTATTACTTTGGCAATCGTACGCAACAATTACTTATCTCAACATGTTTTGCAACATGCTCCCCCCTTCTTTACAAATGAGGAGTGAGCTCAATTTATAGGCTCCTCAATTACAATTCAATGGCCAAGATTGATTTAGAATCAATGACCGAGATTAAAATAAAACCCTAATTAGGGCTTGCCATAGCTAACTACTTCTCGACCAATGAGAAAATTACACTCAAGGATACTTGTCCTTTTTGCCAAATATGAACCCACAATAAAATAGAAAGTTGTAGAATCTGGATGTGCAGACTCGGAACAATTTGATTGGTTGAGGTGCCACTTCAGCAGGTTGGATGTCCGCCTTGGTCACTTTGTTCGTTTTTCCATATTCTTGCCTTAGAATATTTTCCTTGCCGATGACTCTGTCCTTTGTGCTCGTTTCTTCCTGGCTTTGATCTTGGATTCCTTTTGAGACTTTGATTTCTTCTTCTCACTTGTATTGGAAGTCTCGCCTTGGAACACATGTTTAGACTTGAAGTTATTAAGGTTTTCTTTCTTGATTGCTTCGAAATTCCCACAAGCGCCTTGAGTTGGATTGGTGTTATTCCTTTGGATTTCCTCTCTGAATTATCCAATTTGTGTTAAGAAATTATCTAAGTGCGGAAATTTGTTTGGAACAATCTTCCTGTCACCATCTGATTCTGATTGAGAGTTTGTCTTTAATTCTTCAGGGGATGAAATCCTTCAAGAAGTTGCCCTGGTTGCTTCAACAGGTTTGGGATTGTAGATGAAATCCCCCCAAGATGTCTGAATATTCTTTCAAGTGCCTTGAATTTGAAGAAGAATGCCTCTGTGCTTTCGCCACAATGGAGGAAATTGGGATTTTCTCTGTGAAGTATTTCCCATACTTAGCCAAATTTTGGCTATTCAAGTTCATTTTGTAACACCTTCATGCGGATTATTCAACATTTAGCCAAGATTTTGGCCATCTCGATGCTCGAATGAACTTTGCCTGTGGACTTTCCCTCAATTCTGAATCCGGCTTGTGCTATGTAGGACAAATTCCATCCTTGGACAAGGATTTTATTCACTTCCTCTTTACTTTTCCTTTTTATTCCTCTTGTTTTCCTTCCAACACTTAGTCAATTTTCTGAATTTTTTATCCTCTTGGCTAGGCGGACTTCATGAACCTCATGCCATGGCTTCCTTGACTTGGGTGGACTTTCCTTTCAACTTGCCATTTCCTCTTCAAGTGTTGATTCTTTCTAATTCCTCCTACGTTCTTCGAGGCAGACATCTCACCTGTACGAAGCTCGAAGTTAGAAAAATACTCACAAATTGTAAAGAAAGCGATTTTATGGCTGGAGAATATTTAAATAAATTAATTAAAAAATTCTAGAACTCGACTGCCTAGGCTGGTTGGAGAATAAATCTTAATAAAATGAAATTTAACCAGCCTTAATCTTTTTAAAAGAACATTCAAAGAATTTTTTAAACAATTTACTGGACTTTTAAAGTGGAAAACTGAAGTTTTTGTGCAAATCCAAGATAAAAATCTTTTTTTTTCTTCTTCAAATTCGCCAGTTATGACTCTGCAGTTGATTGAGAAATCTGAAAATAGAAGAAAAATGTCCAACCTTGTGGTCTGGAATTAATGTAACTTGCAGCTCAAGAAGAAAATAAGAAGAAGAAGGACGCCTTTGGCTGAGAGAAGTTTGCCTGTGAAAAACTTAACCTGTGAATAATGAAAAATAAACTCACAAGCACTTCTTTTATAATAAAAAGTTTCCTTATTAGCCAGGGTCGACCTCTTCTCTGATTGGGTGCTTTGTTTTAAAATGCAAAAAGCGATCTTATCTTCTTTTCTTTGACTTTTCCAAGGCGTCCCTTTTTGCTTGCTTGTTAAGTTTTTATTTTAAAATAAAAACTTAAGTTATTTTATTCTCCTTTTGCCTTTAGAAAAATTCGACTTCTAAGTGGACTAATCCACTTTTCAACTGGATTTTTCCCTTTACCAAGGTAACTCTTGCCTTAGAAAAAATTTCGATTCTCTTCTTGGAAACTCGACTTCTAAGTGGACTAATTCACTTTTCAACTGGATTTTTAGCTTCATCTTGGAATCCTTGAAGTCCAAATTCGAATTTACTTGCCTTAGCCAATTTTTGATCATTTATCCAACTGGAATTTCGAATTATCCAACTAGATTTCCTTGAACTAGGCGAATTTTAGCAAGACCTTTTAAATGGACGAATTTCAATTGGATTTTTTTTTTAAGATTTAACTGGATTTCTTTCCAATGAATGGATTTTTAAATGGATTTTTCAAAGATTCAACTGGATTTTTCTCATGGGCGCACCTATCCAGCCTTAGGCGAATTTCACCATGATTTTCTTGCTTTTTACCTAATTTCCTCGTTGATTCTTGGTTGAAGGTGCAATTTTTCAATTGATTTTCCAGCTTTTGCATGCGCTTTTCCTTGCTTTTCTCATGATTTTTCGATTTTTAAAGATTTTTTGCTTGATTTTTGCTTCTAAAAGTGGAAACTTTCGACTCCACTGCCAGTGAGACATAGCACTTTCTAAAAATAGAAACTTACTAAAAATAGAAAAAAGCAAAAAGCAACTTTCTAAAAATAGTAAATTCTCGATTGGTCCAGAAATGCCAAAAACAAAAAAAAGCAAAAAAAGCAAAAAAGCAGAATCCCTAAAAAATAGGAAGTGCCAAAATTGAGCGAAAGCACAGGCGATCCTCGTCTCCTGGGCCTTCTAAGCACTTCTATGACGCTTACGTTCAGTTTCAGGCTCAAATTCTCAACTTAGCTCGGGTGATGACTCCAGATTTTGACATGAAATTCTCAGAGCAACAGAGATTATGAAATTGCCACTCAAAGCTAAACCCTAAGAGCAAACCAACGAGGGTCCCCATTTGCAATGGGACGATGTGTGAAAAGGTCACAACACAGCCCTTGCTGCTTCTATTCCGAAAAGTCTTTGCATGTCAAGTAAAAAAGCATTTTTTTGAATTTCTGATGTTGTAGGTTGGCTTAGAATTTCATTCTCTACAAACCCACGTCTCAAAATTTTTCATAAAATTTGCCCCTCGACAGGATATTTTTACCCTCATTAGGAGATATTTTAGCTTTCTGGAAAAGTTGTCAGAATATAGTCATGTTCATTGTCAACAGGCGAGTTTTTCAGGATGCAGTTCACTCAGATCGAATTCAAGACCAAATCGGTCTTAATTCATGATTTCATCAGAATGATTGACACAGATTTGCATCAAGCGCATTCGGAGGGTTGATTCAGACAATTTGGCAGGCGTAGACACTCTAAGTCCACATGATTTCATACCTTGTATAGCTGATAGCCTTTTGGGGCCAGTTTAGAGGGTTGATACCATTGGAATTTTGCGTGTGTAGTGATTCATGTGCATTTCTCACAACCAGAGTGTTTACGGTCAAACTTCGCAGTTTCGTCATGCAACACTCTTCCATTGAGAAAAATGTGAAAAGCGTCAAAAGCTTAAAGTTGCAGAGGAAACAATGGCCATCGCTCTAGTTGCAGAGCCACCAGAGTTACCAATCAACGAACTGCTAGTTGAAGTGTGCAGATATTTCCCGGATTGCTCAAATTGCTGACAAGCAGTGAATTGACAGTTAAGACATGTGATGATCTCCAGATGGTGATGTGATCAACAACCTCGTGGAGGGGTTAATTGCTCGAGATCATGGCCAGTGAACTACAGATCATGACGTCCCACCTTTTCAGGATAGACATTAAACTTAGGAATTAACTTGATGTCTCTTTCCAAGTTAACTCGCTGTCCTACATATCATGGCATGTCTATTTTGGAATCATCTATGTACAATTGGAGTTCTCGTTTAGTTTTCAGTTTCAGTTAACTCTCATATCAATAAGGACTTGCATGTTGCACAGTTCAATTAGTTTAGTTGAGAATCAGTTAATTGAGGTAGTTTTTCCAGTTAACTGTTAAGTTGCATACATTTAGGTTTAAGAATAAATCTTGCATGTTTGCAAGACTCATGTTAACTCGAGGAGATTTTAGGGTTCCCTACTCCGAGCTTCTATAAATAAGAGCACCTTTGCTCATTTGTACTTTTAACTTTTGCTTGTAATAGCAAATTGCTGTGCCACCTTGCCTGCAATATTGCTATTCAATATTTGTTCACTTTGTAATTAGAACTTTTGCTGTGATAACAAATTGTTGTGCCCACCTTGCCATGCAATATTGCTATTCTGTATCTGTTCACTTAGTTAAATATAATGCTGGTTTGATCATTCATTGTGTGTGTGTCTTGTTATGCAATTTTCTGTCCCAGTTTTATTCTTGTTGTGATTAATAAGCTTTGTTTCATATCTACACCTCGGATAGGGGTTCCTCCTCCTTGGGAATTTAGAAATAGAGTTTATCGTTTGATGTTGTGATTAATAGTTTTTCTTTCATATCTACACCTCGGGTAGGGGTTCCTCCTCCTTGGGAATTTAGAAAGAAGAATTGTCGTTTAAGTGTTGTTTCCAATAAGCTTGTTGCATATCTACACCTCAAATAGGGGTTCCTCCTCCTTGGGAATTTAGTAATAAAGTTTATCGTTTGATGTTGTTACCAATAATCTTCATATCAGCCTACACCTCAGATAGGGGTTCCTCCTCCTTGGGAATCCTGGTATAAAGTTTATCGTCAAATATTCCCTACTTCTAAGTCCTCCTGCTTTGTTTCTCTTGAGGAAATAAGATAGTTTAAGCATTAAGTTAGTTGTAGTTGAGATCTGCAAAACCAGAGAAAAACCTTAGCTGCAATGTATTGGTTTTCTTAACCTTGTGGCTCTTCCAGCTAAGTCAAAAAGATAGGATTTAGAATAATCTACTTTTTCACGCATATCAGCAAAAGAGGGAGCTTCCCCTCCTAATTTGAAGAGCAGTCATTACACACTGTGCATAGCTGTCTGTTGCCAATACACACTCCAGAGGTGTGAATTGTAACGCCAACATGTTTCATGATTGCCTTTTTGGGATATGAATGCACTAGCTGCTTCAAAACTGCCTCTGGCTAAAGGATTATTTTTCACTTGTTGTTGAGCATTGGAGCATTTGTCTAGACCAAAATCCTACTCGCATCAACCTTATTTAGACAAGAAATGTGAAAGACTGGTTGTACCCATGAAGAAGAGAGCTCCAGCTTCTAAACTACAGTGCCACTCTTATAAAGCACCTTGCTTTTTTCTGCTTGAGGGATAACTTCTTGTAGGGATTTGGTTGATGAAAAACCCAATCTCCTTCATAAAATTGTTTCTCGGTCTTGCACTGATGAGCCTATTGTTTCATTTGGTTATAAATTTATAATTGTCCTTAAGGATACCAATGCTCTTGTTGATTATGATCTTCCACTACTTTCACCATGGAATTTCCTCAAATGAAGTCATCTTTGTAGAAGTTAGGAATGTAGCACTCATTGTCATTTAGCTAAAGGCAACTACTTTGACTACTTAGATTTCTTGTCTAAGACAAACCAAAGAAGGTATCCTTCTAAGCACTGCTTATCCACTTCTGTTTGGCCATTTAATTGAGAATGATAGTAAGAACTGTGTGTAATTTATTACTTATTGATGTAAAGAGTTCTGTCAAAAAGCAACAAATGAACATTGGGTTGTGTCGGTAACATTAATTTTGGATTTTTATGGGGCTTGTGCACCTTCTCGACAAATTCTTTAGTTTCCATTGGCTGATCAACAACCACCATGATGACATCAGGTTTGATTGTGGGATACTTGTAATTAAATATGTAGACACCTCCTCACACTAATGGTTAGGTATGGGAAATGGATGTATCATTCCCAGTCTCTTGACCATTTCCCATGTGTGCTCTTGGCATACCAAACACTTTGAAACAAAATTTTGAATAATTCCAACAAGATTCTCCCAAAAGAGATCCTTTGCCATCTTGTTGTAAGTATCAAGGAATGTGGAGTGATCCCCAATTTGGAATGCACAAGGTTTTGACAAGATTTTTAGGAGTGTCAAATTCTTGCACAAAACAAGGTGATCTTTATACCATATTGTATGCTATCTGCAAATAAACTTCTCCCCATTGATGGTACCTACTTGAACTTCTGAATAAGTTCGTGAGCTCATGGAAGAGTTCCTTGTTGCCATTTCCCCATGTTTGCTTCAATCCAATCAGGTTGTATGATGGGAATTGTGCTTAGGAGTTCCTTGTTTTGTATCCTAGAAATTGCATTCACAATCATGTTTTTGATTAACGAATAAACAGGTTTTGAAGGGGTCCCGAAACCCTTTACAAAAGACATAGGCTGCTAGAGAAATGACAATAAAAAGCAAGCAGCCCCAAAGCCAGAAAAGCTACCACTAAGATAAAATTTTGCATAGCCAACAACAAACCATCAGCAAACAAGAATCAAAATAGTAGACAACAATAGGAAACTACTGTAGGTTCTTTAAGATCTTCATTGCTTCCAGGTCCCTAGAAATGACCTATTCATGCATCTTGACAACCTCTGCTAGTGCATTCACAATCATGTTATCCTTTCTCTCCATATAAATAATCTCAAATTCATAACCTGTCATTTTTGAAACCTAGTGTCATGTCCCCTTTTTATAATTAAATCCATTGGAAGAACCTGTAGCCTACTTCTTCCTTTCCTATAAGCTAAGGGAAAAATGAGGGAAATGAATAATGATATTATTTTAAGTTGGGCCTAATCACTTTATTTAGAAAGGGCAACTTAAATATTATTATAATTATTTTATTTTTAAAAAGTGTTTTTGAACACTTCGGGGGAAAAAATTTCAAATTGAGGGCCCAACAAGAATTAATGTAAGGAGGGTAAATTGGTCATTTGCATCATCCATTTTTGTCATTTGCAATCAAATTCTTTTCAGAGCTCGAGCACTTGCGAGTAAAAAAACCCCCATAGTTTCCATTTTGGATTGGAGGAAAAAAACCCTCTTGTCCATTTGTGGTAATTCCATTTGGGGATCCCATTGGAGCTAAATTGTGTACGAGTGACTCATGCTTTGATACCATGTCGGAGCTGAAAATTAGCTCACAGAGCTCAGGATCACCTGCAAAATAAGTATTGACCTTTAATGCGTGGGAGAGACAATTTCTCAAAGTTTGGCAAAGTATTTAGCAAGTAGAACCATAACATAAATTGTTTATACAATGTGATAATCATCAGCCACAGTGCCCAACAATGTTTAGACTGTAATTATACTATATATATTGCATTGAAATTTTCAATCAAATATTTTATTAACTGAATCTTCCTTTTACACTAACCTGAACTCCCAAGAAAACCATAAAATGTTTGACCACCAGCTGTGTTACACATAAAACGAGGCATTTGCAAATAGAGAGACACCATATGAAGGTGCAATCCAAGTATCTGATATCTTCCAACAACACCGAACAAATGACCAATCTTGAATTTGGCTATATAGCCATTCAAGATTTATGAAAGTCTTGCACAAGTTTAGAGGTTATAATTTCCACCTTTGGTCAACATTCAACTTGATTTCTTGCTCAATGTTCATGTGACCCCACAATGACTCCTTAGTTGTACGGTACTCTAGGAAGTGAATCACTACCCAAATAACTAGTTCTACTTCCTAAAGAGGTCGCGGTTGCCAAGAGAGATAGAGTTTATTTTTGTCTTTGTTGACCAAGCTGTATCACAATATGTATCGGTCTCTTAAATTCTCAATTCCAAATGATCGACTCCACCTTATTTGTTTAGCAAACATAATGTCCATGGTATAATCACTATTATTGGATGAGTGAATCTTTCAGGATCACTTAGATAATAATCATCACTCTTGTGGCAGACTTGAGTTATTCGGCCATCATTAATAATTAATAATCTTTATCTAAGTTACCGGTTTTCCCCTAGGGGCCCTTAGGTCCTAGTCTGGTCTGACTTAGGTTCGGGGTCTGGGTCTGGTCCCCTGTGGGTTTGGATAGGGTTTGACCCACAAATTGTGGGTCCAGCCCTGTTGAAGCCGAGTGGACCCGAGGCGTCTTTGGGCATTTATGAAGATTTTTTGTGATTTTTATTTTTATTTTTTGACTTTTTTAACTTTAAAAAGTCCAATTCGGCCCTAACCTTGAAATGATGTTTTCCATGAAGGTTTGTATGGCTTTGAAGGTCTTAATTTGAGTTTTATTGTGAATGCAAAATGATGTACACCATGAAGGTTTGTGTGGTATTGGAGGACTTAATTTGGGCTTGGTGGCGGGAGCTTCGCCCCTCGAACTCACTTTGTATCACGACAGGGAGCGCGTTGAGGACGTTGCCCCTAGACCCTGTTGGGGGTGTTGCCCCTCGACCCTGTTGTAGGTGTTGCCCCCAGACCCCTGCAAGGGGTGTTGCCTCTCAACCTTGTTGGGGGCATTGCCTCCAGACCCCCACGAGGGGCATTGCCCCTCGATCCCGCTGGGGATGTTGCCCCTTAGACCCATTGGGGGCATTGCCCCCAAACTCCCATTGAATTCATTTGATTTGCCATGTACTCTTTGTTGCAAAGATGGTTGTCGTTGCACCAAAAGATCGACCTGTTAATGCCTGGTACAATCGCTAGAGTTAATGAGGCGGTTAAGCCATGTCACGAACTCGAGCATTGTGTTGCACAACACAAGGAGACCAAGGGCGCACACCTTGTAACAACCCCTCCCTCCTGTTGTGACCTTTTCACACATCACACCATTCTAAATGGGGACCCCTTAATTTTTGCTCCATTCTGGTCTTTTGGCTTTGGTTTTGTCTCTCTCTCTCTCTTTCTGTCTCTTTTCTGCTGTCTGCCTTTTGGGGATGTGCCCGTCTGTGAGCTTAAACGTGAGATTTTGGCTAAGTCTGAGAATTAGGGTTTGTACTTTTCTGGTCAATTTGAAGTCAAGTAGAGTGAGTAAATTGGAATCTGATCCTCACGTTGCAGTCAGCATGCTTCCAGCAGGTTCCCAGCTAAATTTCAGTGAATTCCGACAACTTACTATTTTTAGTAAGTGTCCAATTCAGGGCGTTCTCTCAGCACTACTGAAGTTCTCTCAGTCACACTGCATCCAAAACATGTCAAGCTGCTCGTTTGCAAATTTTGAGCCAGATCTGACAACTTTCTATTTTTAGCAAGTTCACCTTCAAAGGCTATTTTTAGGGTTTGCATGCAGGACTTTTCAGTGCATGTTTGGAGATTCTTTCTGGGTTTTCTGAGACCTACGCGGTAATATAACATGCAAGGTGAAATGATGACTTTCAGCATTCAACCTTCAGAGGCTATTTTTAGGGTTTGCATGTCAGAGTTTTCAATGCATGTCTGGATATTCTTTGTGGGTTTTTCAAGAGCTACACGGTGATATGACATGCAAGCGGAGATGGTCACTTTTCAGAGACTTACTATTTTTAGCAGGTTCATTCCGGCAGCTGCCCAGCACATCAGTATCACAAACAGAGCAAAGTACTACAGAAACGAAGTCAAACGGAGGTCATTTGATAGACATGCAAGTCAAATTAGGGTTTCCATCTTTGGGACCCAAAATGAGGGGTAAAATGCCAAAATTTTCAAAACCGGTGTATCCCACTGCGATTAGTATCTTTCAAGCTATCCATCGGTAAAATTTAAAGGCAATCAGAGCACTTACTATTTATAGTAAGGCGTTCCAGAAACAGGCTATTAATAGTAAGTCAACATCAGGCGCCAGTGTGAAAGGGCAAGTCTACCGATGAGGGTCACGCCATTCAAATTTCAAGTCAAACGGAGTTGTGGAGGTCATGAAATCAAGCAGTTGCTATAAATAGTAAACCACCTTCAGAAACATGCCATAAATAGCAGGTTAGCTCGGGACGACAATGTGAACAAATCAATTAGGTCATGAAGATCCTGTGGCGCGAATTCCAAATCAATTCGAGCTTTAGAAGAGGGAAAACCTGGAACTTACTAAATATAGTAAGGCATGAGCTGGCAGGAGGTTGAGAAAATTTTCTAAGTCTGAAGTTTGTCCTGCTCACCCCCTCAAATGTGCCCAATATGAAACTGGTAGGAGAATAAGAAATTTCAATTTTTAAGTCCAGCAGGACCCCTCAAATGCGCCCATCTCCAAGTTGTCAAGAGGATGAAAAATTGTTTTAGTGATTAGAACTTCCTGCTTTGGTCATGAAATGCGCCCAACTTGCTTTGAAGGTGATAAAAAATTCTAAGTGTTGGAGTTAAGTCCTCCTCCACCCTCAAATTGCACCCTCAAGGAGAAATAAGCTGAGAAAAATCCTAAGGCAAAGAGTTAAGTCCACCTCTACCCCCTAAATGCGCCCATCTCCAAGGTGCTAGGTGTTGGCTTGATAAAAAGTTTCTAAGTGTTGAGTTAAGTCCACCTTCACCTTCAAAATGCACCCAAGGAGGAATCAGCTGGTGAATGGAAAATTTCTAAGTATGGAATTAAATCCTCCTCCACTATCAAAATGCGCCCATGTTTGAAGTAAGGTGAAGACAAGTCTAAGTGTTGACTTTCTCCTCTACCCTTTGAATGCGCCCATGCAAGGTGAAGATGGATAAAAAGAATCTAAGGCGTTGAAGTCAAAGTTCCCTCTCAACATGCCAAATGCGCCCAAGAGGCATCAAGAAAAAAAAGGTTGAGTGTTGAGTTAAGTCCTTCAAGACCCCCTAAATGTGCCCAACTTGTTTGACTTTCAAGACGTTGAAAAATGGTTAAGTATTAGAAGTTCCTCCTGAGCAGGCTAAATGCGCCCAAGTACAAGGTAAAGTTGGTGGGAAAATTACCAAGGCATTGAAGTTAATTCCTTCACCGTGTGCCAAATGCGCCCATAGAAGCTAGGAAAGACAAATGGTGTTGACTTCCTACTGGACCCTTTGAATGTGCTCATGTTAGAGATAAGAGTGGGAAAAGTGACTAGGGCGTTGGAAATAAATCCACCTTAATGTGTAAAATGCGCCCAAGTCTAAGGTGGCTGGAAAATTCTAAGTGGCAATTCCTCCTAGACATGTAAAATGCGCCCAAGTTCAGAATGGAGCTAAGGCGTGCTAAGTGAAAGTTTCACCTTGATATGCTAAGTGTTAAAAATCTATTTCATCTCTAGAGAAATACACCTAAGCTTGCAGGGGTGGTGAAATTTACTGAGGCATGGATAAGATTGGTAGTGGATATGTCAGAATGTGCCGGCATCTAGAGGATGAAAATTTTCAAGGCCAAGCAAGAAAATACGCCCAAATGTGAAGAATAAAGATAAATTTGATGGCAAAAATATTTTTTCTAAGGTTTAAATTCAAAAAATTAAACGCACCCCTTTGTTTCTAGGCACATGAATTCAATACTTTCTGAAGGAAATTTTCTTCTGGGTACTGGACGTCTTCAATGAGGAATTGATTTTAAAGTCTTCCACAGCTCGCCAAAGATTTCAGGATGAAGATTTTGATGGGCACTTGAATAATGAAATTTCCTAAGGAAAATTTGAAATTTTTTCTAAGGCAGGAAGGATAAAATATGTTGTTGAAATAAAATGCCTTGGCGGATGAATTTGAAGTTGATTGCCTAGGTGAATTTGATTGAATTCTTCATGGAAATAATTTTCTCGAGTCAGAGATGAATAAAATCAAGGTTGTCAATGCCTCAGCCGGAAAAGTGAATTTCTTGAAGATGCAGTTGAAGCTAACACTTTCAAAAGATGATTTTAAAAATGCATCTCTTAAATACGCCCTTGAGGAAGATGAAATTTGTCTAAGGCATTGAAATATGATGCACAGGAGTCATATGCCCAGCCTACAGATGTTGAAAAATCATGAAGAAAGCAAAGTTGGCTAGAGAAAAATGATGAACCCTATCAGATCCGGAGATCACTCAAACCTTGGAAGTTAAAGCATGAAAATCAGGTAAGTAGGGTGAGTTTATATTATGAAGTGTTTTGATGCTCTTCTTCTTGCTTGTTTTGCAGGGTGAACACCGAGGCCAAGGCATGATGACTTGGGGAGATGAAGCGAATACTTGGAGAAAATGGCTAAGTGTTGAGACCTAGTATGTGCCCTACTCAAGTGGTGAAGAAGAAATGTTTTCAAAGCTCAGGATGGAGGGAAAGATGGAAACCCAGGCGTTAATGGTCGCCATCAAGTACTTCAAAGTTGAAGAACAACATCAAGGAGGAAAATCATCGTCAAGCAGGGGAAAGAAGTTGTTGCCTTGGAGTCAGATCGAGAATGTGCCTGCCGTACCCCTTCAAGAAGTTGAAGCAAGGATGATCAGACTCATCCAGTTTGCAGTCAGAAAGAACAGTGTGAACGCGTTTACAAACATGAATCTTCTAGAGGATGGTGGACATTAATTGTTCATTTATTACTCCACTCCTCTTTTTAGGGTTAGGGTTGAGGTGGCACAATTTGGGCCATCCATTTGATTGTAATCTGAGCCGTCCATTGGACTTGGCCAGCTATATAAAGGGGCATCCCCCCTCATTTGTAATTCAGTTAGACACTAGATCAGTAGAGAATAGACATTCTGTTAGGGCAGAGAGATAGCTTAGCATAAGTTTGCATAGCGTAGTTTGAAGCAGAAGGAAAGTTTTCCTTTGAAAACTTTTTAAGAGATTGTTGTGAAAACTATCATAATAAAAAGAAGCTTTCATTGATCGTGAATTCGTCTTTGTTATGAGCAGCTAGCGAGATTTCTTCATCCCTTCTACTTCAAGTAGCTTAGTTTAGAGTAATTTCCATTTTCATGCAAGTAGATGTTAGCTATGGATTTGTGGTGTTAATCAAGGCAACTTCGTTTTAATCCATACCACTAGCAGCTTGCTGACGGTAAGTTTGCCTTGCGTGGTCAATTGGAAAACTTTACAAACTTAACTATGGTTATGGTTCATGTCTTGGCATGCATCGTCTTGATGGTGTCTTTATGTTGAATTGTGACTTGAAAATCTTCTGCTGCTCCCTTGAAGATTGCACCGACTTTGTGTAAGCTGTCCAACGCGAGGTGGAGTAGAGTCTGGTTGAAGTCTGTTGAGATTGATCCCATGTCCCGTTTTAGTATAGAATTTAGAACCTTCTTATCCCTACACTCATTTAAATTCAGTTAATTTCTGAAGGTATTAGGAAACTTGCACTCACCTGCCAAATCATTCGAACTGCATGAAAGCCCTTAATCTGCTGTCTGTTGTTTGCTGCCGAACAATTGCATAAGTCCCCTTGAAATACCAACAAAATCACATCGAGCCAACTGAGACTATCCACTGCATGAAGGAACCTTGGAGTTGAATGCATGATCTTTCTAGCAATCTTAGCATGCAGGAGATTTTGTTCAAGAGAGGATAGAGTCGCTGTTGGCAACTTTATTCTGTGTTGGTGCGGTGACAAAAATCACATCAACACCTCCCCCTAGCGCAAGCGAGGGGTTGGAACCCGTGACCCAGGGTTTGATACCAATTGTTGCATATGACATTCTTTTGACCAATATTCCTTCCATTCATTTTGGATGTGCATTGATTAGCTTTGTGCCTAAATCCATAACATGTATAACAGTAGCCTTTGAAAGATTGAACCATTCCACCATTGTTATAGCCATTCATCATTTGACTTCTGCACTCATTACCTCTGTGACCAAATTTCTTGCATGTAAAACATTGACTAGAAAAAGGTGGAACATTTTGACTCATTCCGCTTCTATATTCCATTGCCTTATGTCCAAATCTATTACAAGAATAACAAAAACCATTAAAAGATGGGTACCTTTGTGCATCTGGTTGTCTAACCAGTGGTCTTCTAGCTTCATTCCTTTGATTCCAGATCTGCTTGCCATTGTTCTTCTTGTCTTTAGTATTCTTTGATTCATTGATCTTCTTTTTTGCATTTGGTGTTTGATTTGCTTTGGAGCTTTCACCTTTCTCAAATCCTAGACCTGCTTTATCTTTGGAAGCTTTCTGACTTGCAATCATCTCATCAAGTATGATAGAGCTCATCTTGAATTTGTCTTCATGATTCTTTGCTTTTTCTAGATCTGATCTTAGGTTCACCACTTCTTGTTCAAGCCTTGTACATTCCTCAGATTTACTTTTCACCACTGCATTTAAATATTCCTCAACTCTTTTCTTTTCTTCAACTTGCACCTTCAAATTGGTGATAGTTTCATTTGCTTGCTTCAATTGTTCACTGACTTCCTTATGCCTTTCTCTGAACTTCTTGATTTGTTCACTGACTTCCTTATGCCTTTCTCTGAACTTCTACATTCCTCAGATTTACTTTTCACCACTGCATTTAAATATTCCTCAACTCTTTTCTTTTCTTCAACTTGCACCTTCAAATCGGTGATAGTTTCATTTGCTTGCTTCAATTGTTCACTGACTTCCTTATGCCTTTCTCTAAACTTCTTGATTTGCTCAATCAATTTCCTAATGCATTCATCTGCTTCTTTGACATTTTTTTTTAGATTTCTGATTTCACCTTCAGTCCTTTCAAGATCTTCAAGGGCAACTTTGAGTTCTCCATCTTTGTCAAGCATGCAATCTTCTTCTATGAATCCAATAGCAGGAATCTCTTCCGGAGAAGTAGGTAGTCTTTTAGCAGCCATGAGTTCAACCTCCAAGACCTTCCCCAAGCGGTTAAGCTCCTTCCAAGGAACCAAGCTCTGATACCAATTGTTGCAAAGACAGTTGCCGTTGCACCAAAAGATCAACCTATTAATGCATGATACAACTGCTAGAGTTAATTAATCCATAGGAGGCGGTTAAGCCATGTTACGAACCCGAGCACTGCACTGCACAACACAAGGAGACCAAGGGCACACACCTTGCAACACCATCTAAGTCCAAGTTTCCAAGTTTTCCTACAAGTCTTCATCTATAATATTGTCATCCAATTGGATAATCTTCCTTGATGCTTACCTGCAAGGAGAAATGCAGCAATGTAGTTAATTTTAGTATATAATATATCATGACATTCGAGTTTGACTAATTGACATTCTAATGTTTTTTATTTTTATGGTGGTTTTGTTTATTATACAATATATGATGCTATGTGTGGTATTTTGAACTTAATTACTGTTGTAAATATGTATATATTTTTATTTTTATATGTTTTTGTATGGATGAACCCAAAATGAACCCAACCCCAATTGTATTTTTTGACCGAACCCAACCCCAATTTTTTTTTGACCGAACCGAATCCTCGAACCTGAACTAGAACCGGTAACTTAGATCTTTTTTAATAATTAACAATTCCTCTTTCAATTCTGTGGGACTATCTTGCTTGACGCTCACTTCACATCTTACTGCATAAATTGTAGCTTCATTGGTACTAGCATAGGCTAGCAGTAATCTTTATTTATAGTGGCAAATCTTTGAAAATGGTGGCGCATGGTATTAAATTCCCTAACACCATAATTTCCAATCTTCTATGAAATATAATGTGATATGGACTATCTTTGATAGATGCGGCTCTTTTGAAACATCTCAACTTATAATTCCATTCGCCCAACTCTCCATATTTGTATGACATCATATATTGGAATGTTTCTTGATTCTTTGAATTTGACTTCCACAAACGGTTAACTCTCATATTTTAAAAAAATCACTTAGCTGGCACTATCAACTTCCCTGGTTTCAAATATAATGAGGAAGACAATGCTATTTAAAAAAGCCCATACATAAAGCCCAATAGCAGGTCGACCCCAGAGAATATGAAGACTCGAAGCACCAGAAAATACAAATCCACATTATGTATTTTATTTGAAATAGGAGTCTTAGTATTGAATTTGACTGTTTCAATTTTCTTCCTTGGCTTCAAACTTGGTGTGAGACCCTTTGACCATTCAACTTCACCTCTTCTATGAACCTCTGATAGAAATTGCAATTGGAAATATAACCATACTGCAATTCTAAAAATATCACCCAAACTTTAAAATTTGTCTTCATTGAAGACTTCATAGATTTCGATCACCAACGTTGATATGCAATTGCGAAATCTGAATGATCCTGCCAATACCAGCTAGGGTGGATAATCTCACGATTGGAGTTGATCTTCTTTCAGAGGGTTTCCGCCCTCCAAAAGGCTGTGGTGAACTCTGTTCAAACAACAATTACTTATTCTCCCAAAAACAAACCAGCATGCTTGCAAAAAGACTCTCGAAAACTTTTTATTCATCCTCCTCCTTGTAACTCCTCACCACCTTCTTGAATTCTCCCATTTGTCTTTTTAATTTTATTCTTTTTAAGAATTCACCCAAAAGTGACTTAAGTAATTTACTTTAACTTTTCTAGAACTTAAGTCACTTTTGCACACCATTAAAAATAATTGGTTTAAGTTGTCTTTTAATTTAATCTTTTTCGACAACTTAAAATTAATTATTTAATTACAATGCTGGCGTAGCAAAACATTGGGGACATTACATCAAACATCAATGATGATGTCTTGGACAAATGGGAAAAAGTAAGTAAAATCATGTTTCATATGTGTAACAAATGGATGGCTATGTGTTTGCTTAATGTATAATGTGGTGATGATTTTGTTGGGATAGAGTCTACGGATGTGGAGGACTTACAACGTGAGGCCAATGGAGAGGTTGATGCAGAAATCTATGCAAATGAGGGAGAGCATGATGATGTGCATATGGTAGAGAACGCAATACAATTTCATGTTCTTGTCACAAATTTGTAATAAACACATGCAACCTTTGAAGAGTGAATGATTAAAGGTAGAATTGGCCTTGATTAAATGTCTCCTTGTGTATGATGTACATTTCTAGATGTGTTGCTGACTAGTTGGCCAACTAAACAATTGTAAAATTCTTGCAAAACACATGTAACCTTTGAAGAGTGAATGATTAAATGTAGAATTGACCTTGATTGAATGTCTCCTTGTGTATGGTCTACATTTCTAGATGTGTTGCTGATTAGCTGGCCAACTAGACATTTGTAAATCCTTGGAAAGCTTTTGCAAGGTATCTTTTTAGAACAATAAAGGAAATGTATGGATATTCTCATGGATTGCTAAGTAGACTCATTTAATATTCTTTAAACATTTGTTGTTTTTTCGAGTGTATGCATAGAACCTAGTTTGCATGTACATTTCGAAAGACATAGTCTTTTGTGATATCTTCATTAAGATATCACCATTGGTTTTAGTTATTATATCTTTTGTATAAACCTAGTGACCCTATTGCCCAACTAGATAAATACATTGATTTGCTATTGGCTTCATCTCCCCATCATCCTAACACACTCAAAACAACTTAATATAAACATCTTTTCAGCTTAGTTTGATTTAGTGTGTTTCAACTACTATGTCTGAATGTATAACACAACATAAGGGGTTATCATAAAAAACATTCATAGACTTTCATGTGGCAGATTATTTGTTTTAATAAGGTACTTGACCTTGAATATTGAAAGCTAGCACAAAGGCACATAGTGACAACCAAAATAGGGTGCATTATGCAAGGTGTATGATTTGTATGATGGTAAGTGTTTAGTTTTTGTGGTATTTTTTATTGTAGCATCTGAGGGAAGCTCCTCCTTGGTTTAGCAGAGTCAAAAGTGAAGGAGGTTTTACTCCCCTCAATAATTGGTCCAAAGTTGCCCTACTTGATCATAAAGTTGAAGGTTTTGTACTGAGTTTGACACTGTTGGCACTAAGGAAGAGGCTTACCTTTAGGGATTTGGGATTGACAATTTTGATTACCAACATGATGTACCCAAGCAACAAGGTTATCTCATTGAGTATCTGTATCGAGTCTCCAAAATACATTGTCTTAAGGAGGCATAAGCCTAGAGTTAGTTTCTCAATTCGATTGAGAATCTACAAGTGCAAAATTATAGCTGATTCTAAATTCATCAATGCAGAAATGGCCAGATTCATCTTCAAGTTCCTCTATGAGAAGCATGCTTATGACGAAAATGACATGGTATGATCAAGGTTGGGGAACAAGTATATGCATATTGCAACAATTGAAGATTATTGGGCCAATTGTGTAGACGAGTTTGAGGTGTGGAGAAAGAATTTCAGTCGCTTAACAATTTGTCAAGTTGTTGATTTTCCGTTGGAGAATGTAGAAGGGATTCCAAATGATGAGGATGTTGTCTTATCAACATAGTCTGTAAAGAACAAGATAGAGTAGCAACTTTTGCCCTTAGTTGGTTGAACTAGGAAATTTCATCAAATGAGGAAAGGACCGATATTGTTTTGAAATGTAGTAGGTTCTTCTTGGGTTTCAAAATGACAAGAAAAATGATGATTCCCAAGGACAAAACCCCAATTATAGAGCCGCTAGCAAAAAAAGTGCTTCAATCTCCTTGAAAACTAATGACAAAGATAAAAAAGAATGAAAAAGATGCAAAGGAATAGTAGTGGAAAAAGGTAGAAAACAATCCAAAGGAAGGGATTTGGGGGAAATTCAAAAGAAGAGGATTGACATTGCCACACTTATTCAAATGAGCAGCCTGCATTGACTCCTATACTTCTATCACCGATTAGAGAGCCTTCTCCCAAGGAGGTTGTATTCACACCAACACAATTAGAGCCTTAGGATGTTGTCTCCAATGCAAGATATTTCTAGACCCCAAGATTCTTTAGAAATTGAAGTAGAGGTTCAAGGGGAAGTTCCTACATGGGTATGAGAGGTCATAAGAAAGAGAAAAACACCCTCGTACCAAATTGATTCAAACACTAGTTGTAAAGTGGTTGGAGAATCAGCTATGAAGAAACCTATGTAATGAGCTGACCCAATTTTTTCAAACTTTGAGATGATCACAACAGCACCAAAGTACCCGTTAGGGTTAGCTCAAATCAAAACCAGCAACTGAAGGAAAGATCCTCAACGCCAAGAATGTGCTTTCCGACCCAAGCTGGGTAAGAAGCTACCATATGGCAGAGTATCACTAGTAAAGAATGCGGTATTGGAAAGTAAACTCAACGCCAAGCATGTGCACTCCTAATCCGAGGTGGGAAAGGCGCTACCATATGGTAGAGATTCTATTAACAATGATGCTATGCAAGTATAACAATCTCAACGCCAAGCATGTGCATTCCTAACCCGAAGTGGGAAAGGCGCTATCATATGGCGGAGAAACAGAAAGCAAATACAATGTAGACTGAGCAAGGGCTAGTCTCATCCACAACCGTGGGAATGAAAGTGATTAAACTGAAAGTAAACTAGGTGGCATAGCCATCCTCTTCCACTAAAGTGGGGATACAAAATGTAAAGTGCAGAAAGTAAAAGAGCTGATCAGTACTACTGATTCAGCGTTACAATATGATGAACAATCTGCAAATATAATGAGATATAGATAACCAATGATCTCCAAAATGTTAGGAAATGAACTCCAAACAAGTACAAGCTAGCCAACATATGAAATATAGCAAAAGGGACTAAATTATCAGGTCTGATATAAAATTGCAGCAATCAGAAAATTTATACCAGCAAGCCCTAGAATCACCAAAATGCTCATAACTTCGTCAAAACACCTCCGAATGATGTGGAACTGAATGCAAATGAGACCTAGGAATTGTACGACCAAGACCAAGCCAAGAAACTCCTCCAAATAGCAGTGATTTATTTATGCACGCTTTCCAATGCAACCTCAAAGAAGGTACGACCTCCAGAAATGTTCTACTAGCAAGATAAAATCCAAGACACCTCTAAAAAATCTAAAAAATTGCAAGGAGGGGCGCCCAAGGTAGACTAAAGCATAGGGCCAATACCCAGAACCACCAAAAAATCGTGCATGGACTTATGAGCAGATTTCTATTTCAGCAAAACCCTAACCAGCAATTGCAAAATTGACAAATCTCTAAAATCTTCAACCTTGATGCTCTGTCTGCTAGTCTGGATGAGAAGCAGTCTTTGAAAACTTAGCTAGGTGCTATCTTTCAAGCACGAAACCAAGAGAAGGAACTAGGAGGCATGCATTCCTAGAAGTAAGCTCTGAAAGCATTTCAGCAACATAACAATATGATAAGCAACAATAGATATCCATGAAGAGCCCAACACTCTTATTTATAACTTTTTTCTCTCCCAAATTCAAATATTCTTTTCCCTCCAATTAGGGCACCTATCTCAAATTCGCATTCATCTTCAATAATTTGCAATTTGAATTTCATTTAGCCTCTTCTCCAAATAATGAAATATATTTTATCAAAAATGCTAATAAGGTATAATGTGGCATCCCAAAAGTATTAAAGTGCAATACTTTATAAAATAACATGTCTCCTCAAATAGGCATCCAAATATGATTAAGTGAAATATTTTATAATTTGCAAATATTCCTTCAAACTAGGCGTCCAATTTGCCTAAGTTAATATTTCACTTAAAACATTATCACTTGCCAAATAAAGCCTCCAAAATGTTTAATTAATAAACATTATAAAAAACACTTATCTCTCCAAATCGTCCTCCATGCCTTAGCCAAAATAATCACCTCAAATGCTGGAGACCATTGCTCAAGCTGACCTGCCAGAAATAGCCATTGCACCGAACTGCTAAACTACTGCTAAAAATAGCACTGCCCAAAATAGAACTTACTAAAAATAGCATACTGCTAAAAATAGTAAGTTGTTCCAAACTCATTTTCTCCACATTTTGAGCAGCCGTCGCAACTTACTAAAAATAGTAAGTCCGGAAAAGTTCTCTGATTCAATTGCATGTCACACCATCGCGAAGCTCTCTGAAAACCCAGAAGGAATCTAGAAGCCAAACTGGAAAACTCCAACATGCAAGCCTCCAAAAAGTAGCCGAGAACGCAAGTCAATATTCTGTCATGCATGTTACCCCATTGCAAAGCTCTCCAGAAACCCAGAAAGCTCCACTAGACATGCGTCAGAAACTCCAACATGCAAGACCTCAAAAACACCTCCGAAGTGGAAACCCTAATTTCAGCCCCCAACTAGCCTACAGGTCTCCGGAATAGGCCAATGGTCAACAAAACTGATCACTGCCGAGAAGGGGACATTACAACCTAATCATCAATCTAGGATGACCAAGATTACAAAGGGAAGTTTGATTATTGAAAGGATCATTCTCCTAAAGATAGTCTATTCAAGTCATAGATCTTTCTGGTTATTAGATTGTCAAGATTGATTTGGGGCCATGTACTCGACATAGTGATGTGAATATGTTGGAAGGCATCACAAGCAGTAGCTGAAGGAAAGGGTGATCAAAGATGGAGAAAACAAGGCAACCTTGAAGGCTGAGGTTAAGTATATCAGGGAATACATTTCTTATCTTCTACAATCCACTTCGGAGCCTATAGTGTTCATACTGTAGGTTTTAGATTCTCGCAAAGAGAAAAAAATGACTGGATCAACTTGTCATATATGGGAAGAATTTAGAGAAGTGGCTTGAGAAGATTTGTAATCGGGGTACCAAGTGTTGGAGAAATTGTACCAGTTGATAGCAAATGTGAAAAAGGTCATTTAGGGTATTGAGGATGTTGAAAAATGCATGATAGAAACATTCCCATCATATGAGAAGATTGCTTAAAACTTGAAATAGATAGGTGCACTAAAATTGAATAAGGATACAAAAGACAAGGTGTTTACATAGAGGGGTCAATACTCATTCTCGGTGGGGATTTTAGATAAGGTTCATCTATTCTTGTTGAGCAAAAGAACAAATTATTTCAGGTTTAGAGATTTGTATATCGATTTGTGGTGCAAATTCCACATAACTATACTAATAGTTAAGGAATTGTCCATGAATTAGATCAAGTTGAAGAGAAATTCATATAATTAATAAGGGAAAAATTTGGTAAGGACTAGCAAGTAGACAAAACATATATAATGTCTGCGATTGCTGTTTACTTTTAGAAGGTGGAGAAGGACTTGGAAGACTTTAAGAAATTGTTTTTCGAAGCTGATTTTATTCTTCAAACTCAAGTTGTGCACCTATATTCAATATTAGTACCAAGAGAAGTCAAGGTAGATCAATCTTTGAAAAGTTGTAGAAAATTTCCTGGGTAGTGTTTTAGCTATCTTTATTTTTAGTCTAGTTGGCTATTTGAAGAAGATCTATTTGAGAGATTCTTATTTTTAAGCCAAATCTATTTTTGGATTTCCTTTTATGTAATTATTGTCAAACTTTTTATTCATTTTGTAATAAATTCAACTATGAAATTAAACTAATACATTGCATGTTTTAGATTTGATTTTATTGGTTAGGATTAATTCACAATAAAGCTTGCATTCATGCAAAGCTATTCCTAGCATAGAAGTAGCAATTTTTTTTTTTAATTTATCCTCATGAAGTTCCTTGTAAGCAACATAAATAAGTGCATTTGCACTTAGTTTTCCAATGGTGATTTTCAAGTCTGCTTATTGCAGAAATTGCGTTTCACAGAGTTATTGCTCTTACAATTGTAGTTGGGTGTTTTCAATAATTTTTACAAGTTTGGTATTGTTAAAATTATTGGAAGAAGTGTTGTGGCTTTGTACACAATCTTTTATACTTGATTCATAAATCATGTTTACATCTTTATGTTTATTCACTAAATCTTACTTTGTTCAATTTATGGTTTTCAATCTCTACATTTAATTTTAAATTACAAATGTCTTTTTAATTGTGATAGTTTACTTTCTGCAGTATATAGATTTATATCAAAAACTTCCTATGTAGTGCAAATATGTTGAACATGCTTTGTGCTCTATATGGAGGAAGAAAAAGATAGGTTTAAATTCAGTTTGTTTATTTTGCATACTTGAAAAATCTTATAAATTCCAGTTCAAAGGGAGTGTCCCTGATTAATTTGAAGAACAGTTTATTTTACATGCTGTTCCATCTTGTGCCACATTGAAAGGTATGAATTAAAACACTATTAGCTATGTTAGCCGGGGATGCATACTTGACAAAATTAGGGGTGTCCATAGTCGGAAATGTCCCAGAGATCCGGGGATGCCTTGGAAACGTCCCCATGCTGTCCTCGATTTGCCCCTAGAAATTGGAAACGTGCCAAGGACGCTTGGCAGGAAGTTGGAAACGGTAGGGGATGACCAAGGGATGCTTGGAAGGAACCCAAAAACCGCAGGGGATGGCTAGGGGACGCCTGGACATCTCCTGACCCTCTCAGGGATGGCTAGCCATCCCCTATGACCCAACATGTTATGTTTTTATTTTTTTTTAAAACACAAAAGTATTGTGGGCCCCCACACCTCTTTGCTTTAAATCTAAACCTAAAAACAACAATATAACATTCAAAACAAAAAAAAAAAACAACTCATTTGTTTCATTTGCAAATTGTGAAGAGCTGAAGGAAGAAGAGCACAACTGTTGGTAACCAAGTGAGAGAAGGAAAGAGAAGTGAGCAAAGGGCAAAAGAAGGCCATGGCATGGCAAGGATGCATCAGAGTTGAGGATCCTTGCCACTCGTCTCCTTTCATAGGCTACTCGTTCCTTTGTTGCAGAGAGGAATTGGTCTACATATAGCTTCATCGAGTCAGTCAAGAGGAATAGGCTTACCTCTAGATGATCGGAGCAGCCAGTGGCTATACATAGTGCCTTGCTGCTTTAGGATCGACAAACACCTAAGTATCGTTAGACTCCAGTTGCATGTTGGGATGTTGATCTCAAAGATACTACACAGGTTGATGAAGAGGAGGCACATGATGCATTGCTTGGGGTTCCATTGGATTATGATGAGATAGCCTCTCATAGTGGTAGTCAAGCTTTGAGGATTTAGCGAGTCTTGAAGAGGACTCATGGGATTTGTGAGTCCTAAAGCTCGTCGAGTTGACTTGCCATAGACTCTCGAGCCGAGTCCTGGAGAGTCCAGGCTAGGACTCAATGAGTCTTGGTGAGTGACTCGCACGAGTTCTAGAGTCAGACTCACGACTTAGGACTCTTGGTGTCGACTTAAAACTCTGACGTTTTAAAACTTGTTTTTGTTTTTTTTTTTTCATTTCTTTTGCTCAAGGTTGCCCAAAATAGGTCTACACATTGAAATAGGGTTGGAAGAAGCGAAGAAGAGGAGCATATGAGATCAAAATAGAGCCAAGTGATTTTTATTCTCTTTTTTTTTGGTTTTCTTCGATTGAAAATCAAAAAATTCTTGAAAAATAGGGGGAAATGTTGGCATATGCCCTGCATTGACTACAAAGATGGTTAGAGAGATGAAGGCCCTTCTTGCTGATTATGGGTTGAGAAAAGAAGAAAGGCAAAAGACAAAGGAAGCACTAGCAACAGTGATGAGTCAAAATATATCCAATTCTACACCATTGGATCACCTTGGTGGTCCAAGTCCAAGCATCCGTCATCCACATTCATCTTTTGATGAGAGTCCTGAGGGTTCTTTTTCTATTGGTAGCCAAATTCCTTTGTTAGGACCAAATCACTTTGTTCCACGCAATGTTCCAGGAGCACAACCTTCACTTGAAGGTACTGGTTGGAATAAAGAAAAACATCATGAAGTTAGGATGGTAACATCAAATGTTTGGTACTATAATAATTTACCTTTCAATGTGGTGAACAACCCATATTGGGAAGGTTTGGTGAATGAATTAATAGTTGCAGGTAAAGGGTTTAAGACCCCAACAGCTAGAGATTTGAGTGGGCCATTGCTGGCTTGTGGTTGATGAACAAAAAAAATTTTGGTAGAGAAAAGGTTGCAGCATCTTATCGGATGGATGGACAGATGGACGAAATGTGACTCTCCTGAACTTTTTAGTGTCCTCTAATGGTGCGTTGGTGTTCTTGAAGTCTGTAGATGCCTCCCATGAAATCAAAAATGTTGAGACTTTGTGCAATTTATTAGACGGGGTGATCCAGGAGGTTGGTGTTGAGAATGTTGTCCAAATTATCACGGACAACGCAGTTGCATATGTAGCTGTAGGTAGCCTGGTAGACTACTTATGGAGAGGCATCCTATGATTTCATCGTCTCCTTGTACTGCACATTGCTTGGACTTGTTGTTAGAGGACATTGGGAAGATTGGGTGGGTGAAAAGTGTGGTTGAAGATGCTAAAAATGTTACCAAATTTATCTACAACCATATTTGGGTCCTTTCTTTGATGAGGAAACACACAAATCACAAGGAACTTGTGCGACCAGGAGTGAGACACGACTTGCGAGCCACTTCCTCACATTGGAAAGCATTCTTGGTGCCATTTCTCATCTCAAGCAAATGTTTGTGTTTGATGCTTGGTTGGAGTCTCCATTTTCCAAAAAAGTTGAAGGGGAGAAGATTGTAAGTATAGTTTTTGATGACACATTCAACAAAAATGGAGAGGAGTTGATCGGGGTAATTAACAAACACAAACATAAACTTTATACAAGATAATCTATTTGCTGTTTTTTTTTGAGGGGTTAATTTTGTAATAATTTAAAATTTGTTTTCATTTTTTTAGGTGATAGAACCTTTGGTTAGGGTTCTTTGTATGGTGGATGGAGAGGGCATGCCATGGGTTTCATTTACGAGGCCATGGATAGGGCCAAAGAGGCCATTTCACATTACTATGGCGGAAACAAGAGAAAATATGAAATCATTTGGCGCATCATTGATTGTAGATGGACAAACCAACTCCACCAGCTGGTACATGCCTTCGCCTACTTCTTGAACCCAAAATTCTACTTCTCTGATACATTTAAGGTTGATAAAGAGGTCATGGTAGGTGTTGTCACATGCATCGATAAGATGATGCTTGATCATGACTTGAGAGACAAGGTTCTTGATGAGTTGGAGGTGAGATTTGCTATATCTTATTTATGAATTTGGCAATGTTGACTATCTAGAAACATCCATTTTACATACATAATAACTAATTTTCTATATTTAATTTAATTTAATTTTTATCTATTCAAGGTCTACAAAGGTGCAGAGGGGAGACTCTTTTCTTCACAACAAGCAATTGAAAGGAGAGGAAAACAACAACCAGGTAAAATTTTTAGTTCAATACTACAAGATGAAATCAAAAACTTGATTCTTACATTTTTTACTTTATTCTTATATTTTTTATATGTGTTTTTGTAGATTTATGTTGGGAGAATTATGGTGCTAGCACTCCAAATCTTCAAAAGATAGCCATCTGTATTTTGTCACAACCATGTAGTGCTTCTGGGTGTGAACGTAATTGAAGCATATTTGAGAACATTCACACAAAGAAGAGAAACAGGTTGTCCCAACAATGCCTCAATAATCTAGTCTTTGTTCGGTACAACCTTCGCCTTCGAACTAGAAAGGTGGAGGGTGTTTCACATGAGTCCATCGACTTGGATGATATTGATCCATATGGTGAATGGATTGTCAATGAACAAAATGATGATGATGATGTCTTCCTTACTGAAGATCTTGCAGAATTGGAGAGACCAGCAGCAAAAGAAGAAGAAGTAGCAAAATTGGATGCAATGGCAGAGGACGAAGACAGTTTTGAAGAAACAACTCATCATCATTTTGATATTGCAGCACCTTCTAGTTCAAGGCCTGAAAAATTGAGTTACATTAGGAGGGCAAAGAGGAAGATGTAGATTGTATTTGGTTGTTTTTCTCATTTTGACATATCATTATATGCAAACATTTATAAAATTATGATGCTATTATACATTTGAAAGTTTGAAACTACGAGTATGAATGATGAATGATGAAATTTCAAATATTGAGTGTTTGAAGATCATATGACATGTGTAATATTTGAATTATAACAAATTGATAATCAAATTAGGCTCTTATGTTCTCTAAATGCATTAATTTCTTTTTTTGTTTGTTGTAAAACTACGATTTTCTTCTTTGCCGAGTCCCAGTTGAGTTTTTTGCCGAGTCTCGAGTCCGAGTCCTAAAACTTTGGTGGCAATGATTCAGACTCTGATTTTGATGCAGTATTAGGGGATGTTGATTAGGGACAACTGCATATTTCTATATTTTTGTCATTTTGTAGTTGAAACTTGCAACCTTTGGGCAATTTGATGTAATTTTTATATAATATATATGCACATTGTCAATGAATGCAATTAAATTTTGTTAAAACTTCATTTATTTGTTGTTACACCCCGATTGTATAGCTACTACTTATTAGTACTGCATAGGGTAAAATGATTGTAAAGAGAATTTAGAAGATGAATAAAATATGCTGTTCCTTGTTATCAATATGAGTGTTTTCACATTTATTGATTGTCTCATTTAATGTTGCTTCAATTGATGTTATCCGTGGTGAAAAATTGCATTATAAGGTTATTAAATTGTGAATATTCTAAATTTTGAGATGTTTATGTATACTGCTTATGTTGTGAACATTTGACTGCCGAGAGCATGTGTCAGTGGATGTAGGTATATGAACCATTCCTCCAGGCGGAGGGGAAGTATCACTCGGGAGAGGAGCTTGGTTGGTTAACCGGTAAAGTAAATTATCTGAGCATACACACACATCACCTTAGATTGAGTGAACCGAGTCAGTTTATGTGGGTTATAGGTAAGTCATCCTTAGCTTATATGTTTGCATTAGGAGTCTTGTCTACTTCTGTGTGCATTTATGAGTGATGTTTATCTATGTATTTGTGTTGTGATATTACGATCATATGGATAGGTCGGATGTAGGTGGAAGTATGTCTATATGAATGCACGAACGTGTTAGGAGGATCTATCGATATGTATATGCATATGAATAGAGATACCGCACGTACACACCTATCAATATGATGGTAACGTAAATGGATGTAAGTGAATTGGAAGTGGACATATATACATATATATAGTATATACACGTATCCATATGTATATACATATCGATACAAGCGTATGTTGGCTGATGGAAATGCTCATACAGATGTATCGATATGGTATACCTACACATACGTGTACATAGAGGGATATACAGGGATATATATGTATATATGCACACATCCTATATTATGTGGATATTAATAATATTATTATTATTGCCTTTTGAATTAGCATATATATATATATATATATTAAAGATTATATATATATTATAGTTATATTAAAACATATATTTATATATTTATACTTGGGTATTTAAATATATATATATAATATTCATCATTTGAACTTTGGGAAATCGAATTATTTCCTAATCGATTAAATCTTCATCATTTGAACTTTGAAAATGAAATATTTCTGAATCGACATCATTAAACTTTGGAATCGAAATATTCATAATCGATATGTTTTATAAAACCTTGGAAGATTGAAATAAATCAAAATGACTAAAAGCGCATATTGGACTTTGGTTTATAATGCTGAAATGGCTAACAATTGAATTTGAAATAAAAAACGACACTTACTTTGGTTTATAATGCTGAAATGGCTAATAATTGAATTTGAAATAAACACGACACTTTGAGAAGTCGCGCGTCCTGGTTATGTGCACGCAGGAACAAAACCATTGAAAGGCGTTTAAATCTTTTGACTGAATCAAAGCTGAAGTAAGAATGAATCCAACGCAGTTATGAAACCTTGTTTACTCAGCCTGAAAGAGAAGCTATGTGTTCATAAATTACAAATGACTTTTTCTCTATTGTATGATTCACTCACCATTTTATGAGTTTGGTGCCATCTCTGGGAACACATTTTGTAGGTGTTGATTTGCAGAATTCTCCATGTGCCTTTTTGAATCAGTCTTTATATGTTGGCGAAGCTGGAGGTCGACTCACCTTGCTAAGTGCTGAGTACTAGCTGGAAATGACACCACCCCCTGGATTGAATGTTTCAAACAGCAGTGGTGGCAAACCACATGCCATGGTTGTAGGAAATTAGGGGGCTAGGCTCACTATAAATAGTCACCCAACTCTCCTAATTTGCACTCATTCATATTCCTTCATTCTCATTTGTATTCATTCACTTTACTTTTTCCTTTGTCATATCATTGGTTATCATAGTTGGAGCTGTCTCATACTCATTCGAAATACCTTGAGTATCATTCATTTACCAGTTGAGAGTAAATAACAGTCACCACCATCGTTTATTTCCGAGTAATCATTGGGGAAGGCGTAGCATACCAAAGTATACGCTTGTTGGTTAGTTCTTCTGTGGTTTTTTTACCAATTCATTATATCTGTTTTCTGAGTGAGGAAGAGTGGATTGTGAGGAAGTGTTGTTAGTTTTCTGAGGTGCTAGAAATTGCTGGGTTGATCTAAAAGTGAAGGCTGCATTGTCAACACTCTGAGGAAAAACAAATTACAGGCATGGGATATTCTTCTACTATATACTTGCAAGAGTTATAATGCTGCTTGAATTGTGTTTTCTGTCTGTGCATAGGAAGTGAATCTGTTTATATTCTGAAAAAGGAAAATGATGCATCCTAGTTGTATTGTACATTGTTTGTATGATCTCCATAGTAGGAGAATATTGTTTGCATTAGTTACTATTTACTAGGTTGAAATGAAGGCAAGAGTCAAGTAAAGTTAACTAGCTAAGTTATTAGATTAACTCAAAAGAGCTTGTGTTACTCCTAGGATAGAATTCCAATATGGGAGGGAACTTGTGTGTTTACTTGTTATGCTGATTCATTTCTAGTAGTTTAGCATGTTGTAGGATGTTTGGGATACATATTATCCATTGACGGACAATACCTATGCGTAGTGTAAGATAGCCCTAAGTCAAATTAGCCCTAAATAGTGTATGTGATAGATGACCCTCAGTAGAACATACTGAATGAAACACTTTGGCCAAAGTAGTGCAATGTACGACATCCACTTAGGTTGTGTGATGCTTGAGACTACATTGTCAATTCACCGTGATCCTGTATTACATACTAGTTCGAGAGTTGCTAGATTGCACAGG
Source organism: Sequoia sempervirens (assembly GCA_007258455.2). Classification (NCBI taxonomy): domain Eukaryota; kingdom Viridiplantae; phylum Streptophyta; class Pinopsida; order Cupressales; family Cupressaceae; genus Sequoia; species Sequoia sempervirens. The sequence continues at coordinate 67,150 of VDFB02359700.1, forward strand.
ATCTAGTTATGTAGGACACAACATTATGCTCAGTTGGTTAACATTATCGGTTACTCTACCAATCTCTTCGTCGAAGGGAAGGGCCATCTATCGAATGATAGATGTGTGGGGGACTGCATTATGAGTCCGTGGTTGGCGGAAAAGTGCTTGAGTGATGCTTCTCCTCCACATCAGGCGATCGAAGAACCAAGATTTGAAAGGACGGATTCTTGGACCTTTTTACTACTATTTTTTCAAAAAGCTCCATGAGCTATGTATGTACTTGTATGCTTTCTTACTTTGATGTATATTTGAAAGAAAAGGATTACTTGTTGAATTATATTGTATCATGTTTTGATATTATCAATAAAAGAAAAGAATTTTTTTAATGCAATGGCTTTATTACTCGTTACCTTTGCTTGTTTGGTGTAAAATTAAGAAATTTTTACTTTATGAAAGGGTTAGTCCATTACATTTGTTGCTTTCTATGAACCTAAAATATCAATTGAACTCTAATATTATGTGTTAAGGTTCTATGATGTATATGATGATTGCCTTATCATATGAATATTTGAAATTTTCTATATTTTTTAATGGCTGTCCCTTGCTGTGCCCTAAAAATGGCCTCCCTCTTGTCCTTGTCCCCGAAATGCATCCCCTTGTCCCCTACTGTCCCCATCCCAGAAACTTGGGGTAACATAGACTATTAGTCCTTGAAACTTGTTCATGTCCCCTTGTTTCCCCATTTTAAAACTTGTGGAACGATTATAAATTACATTGGTTTTTTCATAGTTATCTAAAGACTTGTAGCCTAACCTTCGGTGCTTGTCATCCATATGGGAAATGTGTTTTTCGTCTTGAAGACATGGATGTGGATGTCTCTAAATGTCGGGAGGCTTTCTTAAGTTTCTTTGTATTTCTGTATGTCTCAGAATTTTCTTAGATATATCACGTAAATTATATTGGTTTTTAAATTATGTCATTCTTGTCCTAGTTCCTATCAGCCGTCTCTAGGTGAAATGGTTAAAAATTATCTGTTTATGTAAAGATGATTATCAAATATCATATATTTAATTTTTGTTTTGTTAACATATATTTCTGTTTTAAAATCTTAATTTTTAATTTCTGAGCACTATACATATTTTGAAGTTGTATTGTGTGTGTATAGTCTTTTTTAAATTTCAATATTTAATTAGTTTTTAATATTTTCCATCTCCAAGCATCTGACTCCCAGTTTTTTGAAAAATGGCATACATTATCCATCTCCATCTCTTGTACTTGTACCAGTCAATGTCTCCAAGTAACTATGGTCAAAGTGATTTTCCTACTGACTTTACTCCTATGATAGTTTCTATGTCAGTGCTAGACAGGTCAGAATAATGTGCTTTTAGCTTTCAAATATAATCTTGCATTGTGTGGAATCTCTGAGGTTTTCATTCCCTCGAGTAATAACAGCTTCAAATATCAAAATGTGTTATTGATTGCCATGGGGACTTAAAACTTTTGACAATGATTTCATGTTGTACAGTGGTATGAGTAATTATCTACATTTGGAAGAGGTCGACTTTACAAGTGCACCCATCTAAATTCTGGTTTGCACTCTGAGTTTTCCTGGGGAACCTGGCTAAAAATTAAATCCTTTGCAAAAATTATATTGCTCGGAAGGCAGGTCCTAGCTTTAGTAAATACAATCTTGAGATGCATGCATGTCGTTGATGACCCTAGCAAATAATACATTAGTAATGGTAATGTATGGGTATTCATGCCATAGTTGTATGATCTTACAAAGTAGGACTGTGAGACCTAAGTAGATATTGAGTCTGTGAATTGAAAAAGAAGAGATTTTGTGAGGTCTTTTGCTAACAAATTCTCTCCTTAATTATAATAATCTAGATGAATTGCGAATGGCTGTAAAGGATGCCATATGTCGAAGTGATAAAGAACGGCGTGCATATGAAGAAGCACTTATTGCAATAAAAGTTGAAGAATCCTTGAATCGGTAATTTCAAAAGCATGCTGTTGTTCCCTGCTGCATGTTTCCTTGTCTAAAATGCATTTTTCAATTTGATAGACTCAGATGGTTATGGATTTTGTGTCTTGAATTTTAATATTTAGAATTGCATTTGATCATATTCCCATTGTGCCAGATATTGTCAGAGAATTCAGCATCCAAATTTTTGGGGAGGTGAATCTGAATTACTGGTAAATATGTATTCCCCCTTGTTATACTTTTCATTTCTTAGTTGATGCTACTTTTTTTTTTAGAGGGGTAAACGCTTTTGACCCAGAGCTATGAACTGGTGAGGTCACAAACAGGGGACCTCATCTTCAATATAAATTTTCAACAATTACACCCCAATGGGGTTTGAACCTTGATGGCAAGAATAACAACACAGCAACTCAACCATCATACCATGCCACTATTGGCTTAGTTGATGCTACTTGATGAGGCACTTCAGCTTCTATTTTTAGCATATGAATTTATTCAATGCATTCTCCATGATGTTGATTGTTTTGCTAGGTAAGGTTTATACACTATAACATAGTTAATGTGAATATATACTTATTTTTGTTTCAATCGGCAGGGGTCAAACTAGCTGGGAAAAATTGAAAAGCATTCCAATACTCTTTTCCAGGGGGTACTATGTTAGAGTTTTTATCTTGTGTTGCTTGGCTAGTGTTCTCACGGTGATGGCACAAAATTGACAGCAGCAGATCCAGATTTGTGTGCATTAGAGAGATTGACATGGGGAGGATGTAATTATATAGGAGAGTAATGCCCAGCTATGTAGGGAGACATCTTTGACATTAATGCCTGGGTAACTATTTGAGACTTGAGTGATATGTGGATGCAACTTAGCCTCAACTACCTCAATTAGGAATTATTAGCTGTTACGACTAGGTTGATTGATTAGTTAGACTAGTTGATTGTTTAGTCAAACTGATTGTCACTGCAGTGAGTTGTAAGCATAACTTGTAGCTTTGCTAGACATCTCATCTAGTTTGTTTTACTTAGATTTATGGTGCACTTGTCTATTTAAAGGGTACATATTCTAATTTTAATCATGATTCATATAGAGTGTCTTTTCAAAAATTTCATTCTAGTGTAGTGTATTTCTTTTAAGTTTTAATAGAAGATAGATGCAGTAGTGAGAATTCAGATTTGAAATTTGTGAGTATTCATTTGCTGTTCATATTTTTAACAATATGTGTTCATAGATTAGCATACACATATATGTTGTTTTGATTGGAGTTTTTTTTGTGTTAGGATCTTTACAGTTAGGACTAACTATTTTGAGTGTAAAATTTGCTTACCATGGTCTCAAAATTAACATGGTATTAGAGCATTTAATTTGAAAAATCCATGTATGTATCATCTGAGTTTATGGTTGAGTATGCTGAGGTGACAAGAGAAGATTGGGTAAGTATGAGGTAATCATCATTCCTGAGGATGTGCTACAACAAGAAGACTTTGCAAGGTACTTTTAGAAGGAGGCAGAGTATCTCCAACTTATGGAGAGGTTTTCCAATGAGGAAGAAGCCTATCTAGAATTGTGTGACATTGATGAGTTTTCTGCTTGAGCTTTCCTTGTGGGATCATTCTTATCAACTTGAGCCATGGACCTCAACACATATTTTACATTGGCTTCAAGGATGCACATTGCCATGGCTGGATTCCCAACTCAAATGGAGAAGTTGCTACTTTTCCAAGCTTGTAAATAGTTTTTTCTAGCTATTTTTCTTCCACATGTTCATCTACGGGTAGGTAATATCATTTATAGTGTTCATCTTTTAGTGATGTGTTTCTTTTTCCCATGATGTGTTTGATTTTACTGCTTTTGTAAAGGTTGTTAGGTTAGCTGTTTGTTTAGGTGTTAAAAAACAGTGTTCATCTTTCAGGTGTTTGACTCGGCAAGTACTCGATGAATTGTTGAGTACTTGCCTTTTTTTTTGCTCAATTTTTTCCAGATTAAACTTGCCGAGTCCTACGCTGAGTTATTTTGAGTCTAAGCAAGTTTTTTGTTGAGTGCTTGACAAGGCCGATGGTTTCACTTGCCCACATGCCAAATAGGCCAAAAACACACTAAAAATGCTGAATGTGTTTTGGTGGCTTTATAAGCCCTATTCCGCTATTCGCCCATGTTAGACAAACACTCAAGCATTACAACATTGTAAAGCAAGTTGCAAGGATTTTATAGGGGATTTGAAGAGTGGTTTTTTGGAATTTTGGATTTGTAGGTTAATTCCTATTTTTTTTTCAAACATAGAAAATATTTCTAATTTTCTAGCATATAAAATTTACAAATTTTATTGTATTGAATTTAATGTATGTATTTTTTTAATGATTTACACAAATTTATATGAATCAATTTTTTGTCTTTGAATATAGGGTTTATGTTTTAGGGTAAAAACATGTTATTTTTGTCAAATTAAAAGAGAAGATTTTTGGAAAATTTGAAAATTTTGTGGAACTGTTGGAAAGGCATATTACAGTGGTATCAGAGCCTTTTTCCTGCCAATTGTGGAAAGGTATTTTTATGAAAATTTGTCAGGCTGGATCTCATGCACGGATGTGACAGGGAGTTGAAATTTTATCAGAGGCAAGGAGAAAAAATCCGGATTAGCCAGAAATTATTACTGGACAGTAGGACACAGAGGTACTTTAGAAATACAAGGAGGTAATTGGTCAAATCCAGGACATTCATTCATATTAATGCTAAAAAGTGTTATTGGGTACCCTTGTGTTACACTTGTATTTGCTAGAGAATCTAATTTTGTGCTTGTGCTGCATAGCACTCAAACCAGTGTGTCATAGAGGCCTGTCCGTAAAATGCTCGTGACTCTGATATTGCCTCTTACATTTGCTTTAAAATGCCTTACCTGTCACAAATGTTCATCTTCAGAGGAATTTTCCAAATTTTACTTCCAAGTCAAATTTGAAGGTCAATCAATTAGACACCCTGATCAATCAAGTGAGCTATCAGATTTTCAATCCTCGAAGGAACAGCCTCTCTATGTAAGTACAAACAATGGTCACACAAGTTTAATATCTTGGAGATAAAAGAATAATCTTCTCAGAAAACAGGTAAAGTAAATCTAATCTTGTAAGTTTGTAACCAATTTCACCTATTCATGGCTAGGGATGGTGATCTTGCTTGAGTGGAACAAGAAGTTGCTCTCTTTAACGAGCACACTGCTCAATGCAAACTGACCATTTTTACTACAGAAGCTCAAACAATAGCAATCACATCCAATCATCCTGAACACTGAGAAGAATAAACCTCAGATAAACCCCATGGACCCTACCAATTTCATGCTAGGGGATTAGAAATAATAATATATTTGTGCAGTTGATTTTTGTGATTCACTTGATGAAATGATAAAATTAAATCTCTCTTGAATTATTTCTCATTGCTACCACTTGATGCTGTATTTCTTCAGTGTCACTTATATGTGGGTTTCTCATATTAAGAATCATATATATATTTTTTAATTGTGGATTCACTTTTTGAGAATTATCTTTTGCAAAAGATTTTAACTTTCATGTATTCAATGTACTGCTTTATTTTTTCTGACAAGTTGTATTTGTGATAGGTTTTGTCAAAGATGTGTTCCCAGCCAATCACTGTGTACATACCAGAGTCTGAGGTACTGTATTTTATTGCTAATTGTTCTTGTAGTGATTCTGGATATGCAACGTGGTGTTGTTGATTTAAAATATTACTATAAGAAACTTGATGTGATGTTCTTGCAATTTGTAAGTTAAGATCACGGCAGATGCAGGATGAGTATTTGTAAGAGTCTCCCATGCGCAATGCATTGTGTAATTTTCTTGCTCCTTGTAAAATAAGAACATAGTAAATGTAGCATGAGCACTTGTGCAAATACAATGTAAGATTGTGTGGTTTTTCTATTTTGGATATAATTTATTTTACAATTATATCTTTCTCTGTTCAGTGAGGATTAATTGTGTGTTTACTAACTTTATCTGTTATGTCTTGCTCCTTGCAAAAGAAGAGGATAGTAGACGCAGAATGAGTCTCTGTGTACTTGCAATTTAGGATTGTGTGGTTTATCATTTTTTGGATTGTACAATATTTACAATTGTCCTTCTCTATTCAATGAGGGGTAATTGTGGGTTTACTAACTTTATCCATTGTGCCAGTTAAAGAGCTGAGGCAAGCTTGCATATCTTCTTTTTTGGGAAAGAAAACAGCAGAACAAGAAAATTTCTAGCACATTATGATGATTTCTCTCTAGGACAAACTATCTATTGGCTTTTCAATTCTGCCCCTTTCATAACATGGTGATGATGTTGGCAGCTTTCACTTTCTACAATTCACTATGTTTAAAAGGTGATGGGGTTGTGGGACCTACAAAGCATGCCTTTTGTCAGTAGTAAATACAATTAAAAACCTCCCAAAAGGATTCACTCTCCTGATCAGAAAAATAATGAGAATGCAAAAGAGAGATAGAGAGAGAAATGAAAAGTATCATATTATATGTTGCAGTCCTTGAGCCACTCGAAGATTACATCCTTACGGAGGTTTCTATTTCACTGTTTCAACTTTCTCCCGGCTGTGACCCTTTGACTGTTTAACTGCCTTTTCCTCGTCTTTGCCTTAATTAAAATCAAAATTTGAATCTGAGTTATTGCCAACATGAGGGATTGCCTCATCCAATGGAATTCCAACCAATCTCTATTGTGCTGCTTCCTCATCAATTTGTGTGGCTAATAGTTGTCATCTGTCAATTTCACCTTATTGAAGGCACATAGTTGTTTCCGAACATGCACGTTTTTGTTGAAGATACATAATGCTGCCACATATGCACATTGCAGCACTGTGCATCTTTAGCTACAACTATGCATCTTCAGCACCAAGGTGAAATTGACATATTGTTATGTCCATCTTGAAAAAATTGGTGACTTTTTTAATTCATGTTTTTAGGGGAGGGATGATCAAGACAGTTGGAGGACATCTTTGATGTTCTTGGATGTCCTTGGGTGTACCTGCCTTGCATTTTTTCCATTTTCAGTTGGAGGGAAAGGATAGGGAATGGTATGTGGACATTTTGGATGTGTCCTTGCATCCCTGAAATGTCTTGGGTACAGGAACAGCTTGAAAATCTCTACGTCGCATCATTATGTTAAACTTTTGGAACACTCTTTGTATTGGCATGCTCCATGGGTCTAGATGTCCCATTTTTTACTTGAACATTGACTTGGGTATACTCTTTGTATTGGCACATGCCAATGCATTGGGATGTCCACATTTTAATTTGAAATACTTGATTTGAGACACTCAGTGTATTGGAATGCTCCAATTCAAAGGCTAGGTCACTTTTTTTTATATTCTTCACATTTTGGGACACTTATTGTAGTGGAGTGATCCAATACACTAGGTTGTCTATTTTCTTGCCTTTAACCATTTTTGCATGTTCTTTCACGTCCAAGATGCATTCCTTGTTTCATTTTATGCATTGGAAAGCTCCTTCGTATGGCTATGTGAAGACATTGATTAGAGCTCAAGAGTATGATATTCACAACCATGATATGCAAGGATCCAACAATAACTCACTCAGCAAGGAATGAATTTCATTTGACTTGAAAATTTACACTATATGAAAAATCTCATATAGGTACAATAGAGAGTTAACCAGTGGTTTCTCAACTAATCATTAATTACAAATTGACAAAAAAAACGTCATTTATTACTAATTTTTGTAGAATATAATGTTATATTTTAATATTGTGTGTGTATTTTAGCTGTTCTCCAAGTTTTGAGGATGTGGGAATGTGGGGACAAGGAGACAGGTTTTGGGGACAGCAAGATTTTGGGGATGATGGAGGAAGGACTATTAGTAAAATATATAAAATTAATGTTTGAATTTTAAATTACAATTAGATAAAAAATACCTTAAAATAACATCAGCAAACCAAAAGAAGCCAAAATTCCAAAAGTACAATAACAATTCATTGATTCCATAATCCATGTAGTAGACACATAACCATAGAAGTAATATATGAAACATGATTCATATTGAGAGATGCCAAAAAAAAAAGAAAGGTTGCATCATGTGTAGTATAGAGCTACATTGAGCAATAAGCTTAGAAATTAGAGTCATCATCAGATTGATATCTCAGAAACTATTTCTCTTACTCCCTTTTCCTCTTCCACTTCTTCTCATCTCCTCTTTTGGTGAATGCAAAACAGAATCACAATGGATTTCAAAATTGTTTTTATTTTTATTTTTTTCTATTTTTTATTTATTTGATGTGGAGGATGCCCTTAATTATTGAGGACAGCTAGGGAAGGCGAGGATGTTTAGGGGATGGCTAGGGGACACAAGGAAGTCTCCAAAAAGATTAAAGAAAAGGGGATTTCCCTCATTTTTGGGGAATTCTTGGGGATGTTCCCAAAATTAAAAGAAAAAGGGAATATTGAGTGGATGTCCCCTCCAAGTCCCCAAGTCCCTGAGACATTGGGGACACCACTCAGATCCAAGGGATGCATCTTCAAGGAATATTGGTTTATTTCTTTTGTCAATGTATTTTTATAATATCAATACACATGATGTACATTTGTGACACCATTATTTAACTATTCTCACAAGTTCATCTTCCTAGTCCAATGCCAATTTGCTTACATTGCATTTTTATAATCTAAAATGAGATGCTTCAATTACTCGATGGTGTACTTTTTGGATTCCCATTGATCGCTTCTTTTATTTTAACTCCCTAGCATCCTCCACTCTAAGGTTTGCCATTTTGTTTTTTGTGATTTGGCATTTCCATTTCTTTTATATATTTTTATTATTCTTCATCAAAACGGGTTTTGTTTCAGTTCTAATTTGTTGCTATATGTGTTTCCTTATTGGATTATGATACTATAACCATTAAAGTTATTAATTTTCTATGTGCATTTGTCATTCCTAGAAACTTATAATGTATTTGTAGATGCATATTATTTTCACCCAAAGCAATGTCTAGTTCATACTTACAAGACTCACTTTGACTCACCAAGACTTGACGAGTCCCAAGGCAAGTGGGTCAAAATGGGTCCTAGGGGCATGGGACTCGGGTACTGAGCGAGTCTTGTAGGGTATACTTGGCCATGGTTGGGGGAAAAAAAGTGAAAAAAAAAGAAGAAAAAATGTAAAGTAGAGAGCAGATTTCTGGATTAAAAATGTAAAGTGTTAATTGGACACTTTAATAACTTCAAAAAAAAAAAAAAACTCACAACCTTTCAATGCTTGTTTGGTTTATAACATGCCCATCTAGGATTTTGTAATATCCCCAATGGAATATTTTCTAAATTTTTGCAATTGTCATAAATAATCATGCAACTGTAATGTATCTGTGCAAATATTCGATCAAACTTGGCAATTTTCACAATGCAAGCTCATTTACATTTCGTCAAACAGTTGGCATTTTACTAGTCTGTGTTGTTGCCTTTCAATTTGTTGTGAATTAAGATTAAAATTAATCATCAAATTCTCAATCCCACATATGGATAATGTTTCATTTATGCCAAATCATTGCATCATATAGTCAACAAATAATTATTTTTAACTTTGTGCCTTGCCGTTACAAAATTACATACTCAGAAAATTGCACACAGAAACTGAAATATAAATGAGATGCACAGAAACGGAAAATTAAATCTTCAAATATTATTACCAAATGCTGACCTTGTTGACCTTTTATGTGCTGAGCTTTCACAAATCCCAATCAGCATTTTTTTACAATCCTTATTAGCTGTACGACACCCCTTTACTAAGTGCAGCCCCTCTAAGAAATGTACGGCAGGTTTGAATAGACTTTGTATGTCTATGATGGTAATTTCTAAGGCTTATATGCCTTTCATGCATGGGTCTCCTTTGTAGATGCTACGGATGGCTTTGGTCAACCTTGGGGAGGCCACACTAGCATATGTAAAAGGCTTCCAGCCTTCATAAATATGTATTGACCCTCTCACTTGCTACAATGATATGGTTGGGTTAAACTCATCTTGTTCACAATATAAAATATTTTTTTATCTTATTCACTTTCTGCCCTTGCACACACTGCACTATATTTCCTAATTTTTCACCAATGCCCACACCACAATAACAATTTTATTATCTGCCTACAAATTTAATAAATTTGTACCTGCACACCTGGCAAATCTATAAATCTGTGCCTTTTGGAAAGATGATTCTTTTCAAACAATTTCTCACACAAACTCCTTCAAATCTGCACACCCGCGAATCCTGTATGAATTCGCCTCTAAATCTGAAACGAGGGTTTTCGTCCTCGTTTACAAAATCTTCAACACACTGTCGATCCCTAGTTGGAATCGCACTGCCTTTCGAGTTTTCGTTGGTCAAGAAGACCGTTGAGGTTTTTGTCCCTTTGGTGAGAAATCTGGCCACAAACACAAATCTCCAGGAGAAAGAAACAATATCCAACTAATTTTCTCAAATGAAACCCCTTAGCCCTCTTTTATAATCCTCCTGGGAACTTTCCGGAATTTTAATATAAAATTCACTTTTAAAATATTAATTATTTTTCCCTCATAAAAGTGATTTATAATATTTAAATATTTTTCACCACCAAAGTAATCTTTTTAATATTTGCAACATTCTTTAAATAAGTCACTTTAATAAATAAATAATTAATTAAATATAAATGCCCCAAATATGATTTTAGGACAAAATAATATTTAATTAATTAAATTAAATTTTATGGTGGCGAGTCGGAAATCGGGGACATTACAATCCTCACTTCCCGAAGATTGCTTGGGGACAATCAATCTGCACCTGTACACCATGGCCAAAATACCGGGATCCCACATGAACCTGTAGAATACTTCACCATTCTTTCGCTGCACTACCTTGATGCCATTTGGAAATTTTGTGTGCCAACTCTCTGTTTTCATTTCTTCTAGTCTATCATAATTGCCATCCGGATGCACCACATTGCAATACTTGCCAAAGTTGAATTCCACCTCTGTAAAATAGAACATCTCATACCAGAGTGTCTCAATGCAGACGTTACTTGCAAACCCACTATCAAACATGATCTTGGGCATTAGAGAGATTAACATATAAGCATGATACTCAAAACAATTCCTTACGAACTTGCATGGGTGAACTTCACCTAGATCCCATATCCTGTGATTGTCACCATCCGTGTTTCTTGGATTAGAATGTGTATCAAAATTCAACACAAAGGGTGAATTATGCAAGGATAACTCGTCATGAGCATGCATCACTTGAGTTTGTGCCCCTGACAACAACCTTGCCATATCTGTTGCCAGTTCTTGAAACTTAATGTTCTTTGCCCCTTCTCCTTCAAGTGCTTGATCAAAAACCCTGGCTAAGACAAGCATAATAGGATTTAAATTTACTCCCTTAGGAATGAAGTCCAACTTGACAAAGTCCTTAACAATAACTTCGTAATCCCGGTGAATGAGGTGTGAGATTGCGTCAATCATACCCTAATTGCCATTCCATGAGTAGTTACCAAAAATATTGCCAAACTGCTTATCATAAGTTGCTGGTCTAAACTTTTCAACAAGCTGACAACCAATATTAATATCTACTGAGGCACTCTTCTTAAAAGCATACTTTTTAACACAATTATTCCAGAAATCCACCCCACAATCCTCTTGATTTGAAACATTCTTTTCATATTCAGAGCTGTCATAAGAATGGTCCAAAAGCTTACCTTCTTCTGTTGATGTCTTAAAGATGTTTGCATCATTTCTATTATATTGAAGATTAGAAGACTTGGAATTAACTAAAAGATCTTCAACTTCATACAATTCTGATTTTTCGTCACACTTTCTCATCACAATTTCTTTCCTAAGAGGTTTTGAACCTTGTTGTTTAACAACTTGCTCTTCATGGTCCATGTGAACAACCTTTTCCTTAAATTTTTGTAGGTGTTGTTTTTCTTGAGTAGCTATCAACTTAGCTTCTTTTTCCTTCCTTAGCCATTCATCACACATGCTTTGAGTCCTCTTTACATCTTCTATGCTATGATGCACAAAATCAGATTGTTTGTGGCTTGGATCCACAACCATTACCTCATGCTTATGTGAAGAATTCATACCTTCATGTGACTGATTGGTCATTGCTGGTTTGGAAAACTCTATAACAGCATACCCTTCAGCCTTATTGTTGTCATGAAAACTCATATGCCCCTCACTTGTGGATGCATGAAGTGATTCTTCTTTGTCCATATCATCATCCTGCTGAAGTGAACTTGTGCGCTTGACTTCATCTTCTTTAGGGCCTCCACATGTATGACTAGGTGTCCAATCACCTTAACATGTGAAACCATAGTTGGTAGACTCGCCGAGTTTTTGGCGAGTCTGCAAAAACTTGCAAGCTTTTTTCCCCCCGAATCTTTCTGAATTTTACTCGTCAAGTCTTTGTGGAAAACTTGCTGAGTTTTTGCCCAAAACTCGGCGAGTTAGTACAAAAGACTCACTAGATACATAAAAAATGCAAAACACAAAAAAAGGCAAAATAAAATCGAAAAAAAAAGTAAAAAAACTCACGATTTTGCCCTATAAATGCATGAATGCACCTCACACTTCGTCACATAGCACTTGGAGAGCAAATATTTTTCATGAAAAAGTGCCAAATACCTAATTTCTCCCTTAAGTGATAAAATTGTGAAAAGGTGTGCGACAAGAAGTTTATGTGGTTTCAAAGGCTTTAATTTGGGCTTGGTGGCGGGGGCTCCGCCCCTCAACTCAGCCCTGTATCGCGACGGGGAGCATGCCAGGGGTGCTACCCCTCGATCCCACTGGGGGTGTTGCCCCCAAACCCCCATGAGGCGCTCTGCCTTTCGACCTCGCTGAGGGGCTTTGCCCCTCGATCCCATTGGGGGCATTGCCCCCAAACCCCTATGAGGGGCATTGCCCCTCGACCCTGTTGGGGGCATTGCCCCCAAACCCCCACGAGGGGTGCTGCCCCTCAACTCTGTTGGGGGCGCTATCCCAAAACACAAACCCCTACAAGGTCATTGATATCTCCACTCCTAGACCCCCACTAGTTATTGAGATCTCTTCTCATTTAAGAAAATTGATTACAATGAGAGGATTTGGGAGTGAAGATTGTAATCGACAACTTAGACTATCAGGCTTTCAACCATCAGGATTACGCATGAGTGCGATTTTGTACTCAATTTGCACTAAAATCAATCAAATTTAATAGAAAACACTTTTGTACTCATTTATGGACTCATTGGATTCATTTTGTCATTGAATTTTGCAAAAAAATGTGTTTCTACTAAAATTTAAGCAATTTTTAAGTTGTAGAGTTTTTTGCCGAGTTTTTGTTGAGTCGTCAATTTTGGGCTTGGCGAGTTTTTTGCCGAGTTGAGTTTTCCAACTATGTGTGAAACAACGTTGTTCTCTTCTCAACTGATTTTTGCTCTTCCTAGGTTCACTTGTAGGCTACAAATCACAAGGAAGAAATTCTTCTTTCTTTCCTTCTTTTCTTTTTTCTTTGTACTCGTAAAATTATTTACCTTAGTGTCTTCTTTCCTTTCTTTTGGAAAAAGAGGTTCTAGTATTTCTGGATGTTCTAACAATGTTGTTAGATTCTTTTGATATGCTTAAAAGACCCGCATAAATTCTGTCATGAGTTCCTTATTTGTCTTCATCTTTCACACTAAACTAACCAACAATCATCTGCAACTGATATAGATGAGTGCTGGACTCAACAAAGCAAACTGAAATTAACCACATTGTTAACCCCTCAGGTTGGCAGGATGCACAACTCTGATACCATTGTAATATCCCCAATGGAATATTTTCTAAACTTTTGCAATTGTCATAAATAATCAAGCAACTATAATGTATCTATGCAAATATTCTATCAAACTTGCCAATTTTCACAATGCAAGCTCATTGACATTTCGTCAAACAGTTGGCATTGGCATTCTACTAGTTTGTGTTGTTGCCTTTCAATTTGTTGTGAATTAACATTAAAATTAATCATCGAATTGTCAATCCCACATATGGATAACATTTCATTTATGCCAAATCATTGCATCATATAGTCAAAAAATAATCATTTTTAACTTTGTGCCTTGCTGTTACAAAATTACATACTCAGAAAATTGCACACAGAAATTGAAATATTAATGAGATGCACAGAAACAACAAATTAAATCTTCAAATATTATTACCCAATGCTGACCTTGTTGACCTTTTATGTGCTGAGCTTTCACAATTCCCAATCCACATTTTTTTACAATCCTTATTAGTTGTACGACACCCCTTTACCAAGTGCAGCTCCTCTAAGAAATGTACGACAGGTTTGAATAGACTTTGTATGGCTGTGATGGTAATTTTTAAGGCTTATATGCCTTTTTCATGCATGGATCTCCTTTGTAGATATTACAATTGGCTTTGGTCAACCTTGGGGAGGCCACCCTAGCATATGTAAAAGACTTCCAGCCTTCATAAATATGAATTAACCCTGTCACTTGCTATAATGGTATGACTGGGTTAAACTCAACTTGTTCACAATATAAAATATTTTTTATCTTATTCACTTTCTGCCCTTGCGCACACTGCACTATATTTTCTAATTTTTCACCAGTGCACACACCACAATAACAATTTTATTATTTGCCTACAAATTTATTTATGTGCACACCTGGCAAATCTATAAATTTGTGCCTTTTGGAAAGATGATTCTTTTCAAACAATTTCTCACACAAACTCCTTCAAATCTGCACACTTGCGAACCTTGTATGAATTTGCTTCTAAATCTAAAATGAGGGTTTTCATCCCTGTTTTCAAAATCTTCAACACACTGTTGATCCTTGGTTGGAATCGCACTGCCTTTCGGGTTTTCATCTGCTAGGAAGACCTTTGGGGTTTTTGTCCCTTCGGTGAGAAATCTGGCCATAGGCACAAATCTCCAGGGGAAATAAACATTATCCAACTAATCTGCTCAAATGAATCTCCTCAGCCCTCTTTTATAATTCTCTTGGGAACTTTTTGGAATTTTAATATAAAATTCACTTTTAAAATATTAATTCTTTTTCCCTCATAAAAGTGACTTATAATATTTAAATATTTTCCACCACCAAAGTAACTTTTTTAATATTTGCTTGATTCATTAAATAAGTCACTTTAATAAATAAATAATTAATTAAATATAATGCCCCAAATATGATTTCAGGACAAAATAATATTTAATTAATTAAATTGAATTTTAAGGTGGCTAGTCGAAAATCGGGGACATTACAGATTTACAAAATATATGAAAATGATGTGAGCCATGAAGGTTTGTGTGGTTTTGAAGGTTTTAATTTGGATTTGGTGGTGGGTACTTCGCCCCTCTACCCAACCCTGTATCACGACAAGGAATGTGCTAGGGGCATTGCCTCTTGACCTCGTTGGGGGCACTGGTCTTAGACCCCTGCGAGTGGCATTGCCCCTTGATCCTACTGGGGGTGCTGCCCTTGGGCCCCCAAAAGAGGCATTGCCCCTTGATCCTACTAGGGGTGTTGCCCTTGGGCCCCCAAAAGAGGCATTGCCCCCAAACTGCCATAAATTATAAGTCTAACCAAGTAATAGACCGATAATGTATCATGATCATAAAATCTACAAAAGATGTATCCCTTGTTGCAAATCTTTGCATCTTCACACTCAAAACTACAATCAAGGATTATCTTGTTTCATACATTGGAAAACTTGTTTAGTATACAAGAACTACCATAGGCAAAGTTGGCATGCTACAGTCATTGTACTATTGAATACGAGTTAAGTCAAAGTTGGAAGAAATGGCATTTTCATAATGCAAAAATGTATAAATCATGCCCTGCACAAAAAACTCATAGAACAATCCCATTTACTAGTATCTTAGCTATGGTCAAATTGGAACATAACCATTTATCTTTTTACTTAACTGTTCCTCTTTGTTAATGAGCTTGACAACAAAACATGCAGTCTTGAAGGTTTTGAGGAAACTTTAATAAATAAATCCCTCACTTGAATATACACAGTAGTCACTGAGATAAGAAAATATCATGGCTACATCATCATCCAAGAACTATCTGTAATGTTCTCTTCCTAACTTATTCAATAGTTTGGCAGAGTTAGCCTATTCAGTAGTTATCGTAGGCTAATGGGGTTATGGTTAGGGGACTTTGGTGTCAGTTTATCTAGCATGGTGTGGTTGAGAGTTGTGTAACGCCCTTTTCTGGAGTGTTTTGGGTGATTTCTCCCATACTATATTTAGTAAGTCAAGCTCGGGCATTGACAGAGCTAGTTGTCTATCTTACTATTTTTAGAAATGTTGGTGGGAGTAGTTGATATCAATATTTTAATATTTAAATGTTTGGTGCATTTATTTTAAATAACATAAAATATTGAAGTTGAATAAAATATTTAACTTATGTTATTTACTTTATAAAGTTGCTTTATAAAATGGGGTCAAGGGAAACATAAGGGAAAATATTAAAAAAATAAATATTTATGCAACTTAAGTGGGACCTAAAATTTAAAATGTGCTTTTTCGAAAAAGCAAAAAAGTGTATTTTGAAAAAGCAATGAAAAAGCAAAAATGTTTTGAAAGCAAAAAATTGTTTTTTGAAAAAGCAATGAAAAAGCAAAAATTTGTTTTTTTGAAAAAGCAAAAAGTGCTTTTCCGAAAAAGTAGCAAAAAAACTAAAAAAGAAGGTGTGGGTGGGGCTTTCATTTGATATATGCTGGTATTGGATATTTGGTTTTTCTTCAAGTGGAGAAGACATTTCTTCAGGAGGGTTTGTGAGGATGAAATCCCTTGCAGGCAACATCTCCTACGTTGGTGAAAGATCTAATCTGGGAGATTTGCGGTGATTTCCATTCAGGAATCACATACGGGCTTTATCGTGGAGTTTTTGGAGGGTTTTCAGTTTTGTATGTTCAAAGTTTTGGCTTGAAGAACAGACAACAAGGTTTGGGTGTTAATTAGAAATTACTAACTTTTCCTTTTGCTAGTCGACACTTTTCGAGATAGGTCGTACCTCTAATTTATTGCATTGCAAACTTGTGTGGTGGAAATATAGCACATTGAGATCATTTGTTGAGTAATAGGAGGTTAGATGCAGGGTTTTGTAGCAAATTGGGCATTATTGCAATTATTTCGTAGCATTTCTAGTCAGTTAAAGAGGCCGTACCACTTCCAACAGGGTGTGGGAATTGCTACAGTAGGCGTCTAGGGTTTTGGGTGTTATTTGCACTCCTTGTGGTGGCGTTCAACATCTCCTATTGTGGTCAGCTGACTGTCCAAGGTGGTAGAAGATTAATCTTTACGTAGTAAAGGTTATTCTTTAATTGTAATTATTTATTAACTTGTAGGAATATTCCAAAGGAATCCCTACAAGTCTTTTGTCTTTTTGTCTTCTCACACAAGTGTGAGGATGACTCATTTTATTTTTAATTCCTTTATTAAGGAATATTTGTAGCCACCTCCTTAAGAGGTTCTTGACACATTGCACACACATAGATGAATGGTGACATTCATTGAGTTGGGAGTTACTTTCTAATTCTAACTTCACTTCTCATCTCTATATATTGAGGTGCCTCTCCTCTCATTCTTCATTCAAGCAAGAAAGCTTAAGGCTTAAGTGCTCTCTCTCTCTCTCTCTCTCTTTGTATCATTCTTAGGCATTTTGCCTCCATTCATAATATTGGGGTTTTGTCTTGTTTTTCCCCCTTATCAAATTCTTGTGTCTCCTTTGCATTTGGTGGTGCTTGGTTTGGCTTTTCTATTTCTTTGTAGTCTCTTTCCTTCAAACAATGCTCATTCGTTAGTTTTTACATTACTCATTTATTTTTCCTTTCATGGTATCAGAGCTTTGGTATTACAAATCTTGTGAGCTACATTGTTGAAGGTTTACCAAGTTTTAAAGGCACACCATTGGAGGCACTCTAGAGAGGAGAAGACCCAAAAGTTTAATCTTGCTTCTTGTCTAATAATAGTTTTCTAACCCTTGTGCAGGTTTTTTTTGTCTAAAGATTTTTAAGTATTTTTTGTTTTCAAATTTCAAAGCAATATAATTTGCATGCATGTTTAAATTTATGCAATTTTTTTTAGAAACCCTCAAATAAAGGGTTATAGTTCAGTTTTATTTTTTATTTTTTAAATCCATTATTTCTACATGTTATAATTTGCATGTTCAAATTTCTTTAAAAAAATAGAAGAAATAATTCAATTTTTTTAAGGTTCTAACCCTAGTTCAAGAATTTTTTTTAAGAAAAATCAAATCAATTTTTTTTTACTTTCAAAAGTTTCTATTTTTTTTGTTTTTTTTAAAAATCTTGATAGATTCATTTCATATTTTAAAAAATCACTAATTATAAATAAGCAAAAATAAGTTTTTTGAAAAAGGCTTCAGCCCTCTATTATTATTTTTTTACAAGTCTTTAAAAAATATTAATAAAATAAATACAAATAACATTTAAATAAAAAATTTCTCCAGCCCTGTGCCAAAACATCTCTCTTTATTAACAAAATATCAGACCTATTTAGACCTGTTGGCTGTAGTTAACAAAATCTTAGACCTGTGCATGAACAACAGTGTTGGGTATGTAAAATTGTCAATTTAATGCAAGCAATCCATCTGGTTATTGGAGTTAAGTTTCATACTTGTTGTAATGCTTTTTACATCATGTTTGGCACTATATTTAGATGAAGTTGTGTATTAGATCATTGTTTTAATTGCTGCAACTTTCCATATAAACTTTCATTTACAATACACACATACATATACCAAACTGCAAGTGCAAACTCTGAATTTTTTTTTTTTTGGGCTAGACACTATAGTGGTATCAGAGGCTGCAAACTTGCCAGTTTGTGGATTCTAACCTGAAATTTCAGTTCAGCTTTTAGTCGTTTCAGTATGTTGGGATTTTCGGCGAGCATGATGAAATCCATGTAGGAGATTATGTCAAAGATGATGCAAAATTGCAAGAAATATGATAAGACTCTAACAAAGTTTTTAGAGCATCTGAAAGTGTTGGAATCTCTTTTTGCAGAAGAAAGGAAAGCAGACACTAAGGTGAATAATTTTCCCAGTTCAGTGAGTGACAAAGAGTTGGTACCCGAAGATGGAAAATGGTTGGCAAGAATACTCTATGAAACAGGTTGTAAGCTTAGTAGTCTACCTCAACCAAGGGATGATGCTTTGGTTACATTGAAAAGAGTAGAAGAATGTTTGAGCCTTGTTGGGCAGTCACCTTCTGATTTGTTGCAGATGGCTATGACTTCTTTGGGTGTGCACGAGTTGTTGAGATACAAAAATAAGGAAGTAAGACTCACTGTTACTCTTTGCCCCAGTGAAATTATAAGGATTACAACTCCTGAAGTTCCTCATAATGTTGACAAAATGAGGAAGATATTGCAATTGATGATTGAGAACTTTGATGGGCTAGGTGATATTAGGAGTCCTTTCGGTAAGAGGGTTAAGGTTCTTGAATTGATGGCAAGGTGAGATCATGTGTTGTCATGCTTGAATATGATTGTGATGATCTTATTCTACAGATGTTTCATCATTTCTTGGTTGCTATTAGTGAGGATCATGATAAATCTATTCAAGATTACATGAGAATCATTATGGCTTCAATTATTAATGAAAGTGATGAAATTTCCCAGCCTATCTTATCTTTGTTGTTGGCTGTTTTGAAGCAAGAACAGGTTACTTCCACAACTGCTTATAACTTGGCATACAATGTTTCCAAACAGTGTGAAGGGAAGCTGAAACATTACTTGTGTAATGAAGAGCAGGTGGAAGATGAGGGGTTCAAATCATAAGTGGTGGATTACGAGAATGTCTTACATCATGATGGATGTTTGATAGAAACCCAGGATGGCATTAATGGCATTGATGGCGATGTTATTAATCTAGAAAACAAATATGATTTTGTATTGCATGATGCTGATCTAACTTCTCGGGAGTTATGCCCGAAGGATGATAGAGAGGAAGCTGATTTTCGGAAGCATGATGCTGATTACAAATCAGAAAATTTGTATGAAGTTGATTGGTTTTAGGAGTTCCATCATTTGTCAGGGCAGTTGAAGGTAAATGAAGACATGATTGTTGCAGCCATAAACCATTTTGATGACGCTCTTAAGCTGATGCAAAATATTGTTGGAGGATTCTAGGGACACATAAGAACCCTGAAGGAGAACTTTCCCTTACAAATTTTCAGACATTTAGAGAAGCAATGGTGGTAATGAAGTCACATTACCTACACCTACTTTCCAATAGAGACCCCCTTCTCATGCTTGATGAGATCTTTTTTGATGCGCTGAAAGGGAACGAAGAGGAAGTGGATAAGCTCTCCTATGAGATTAAGGTTACTAAGGATTCTTTGAACATCACTCAGATGGCCCTTCGAGAATCAAAAATTCAGATTGATGAGCTCTGCAAGGAATTGAGATTGGCTCAATCGTCATCATCCACAACATAAATTCAATCTTCTATGGCAGCCATAACACTTGAGGGTGATTGTTGCACTCATAGTTTGAAGGAAGAGCCTCATGTGATGGTCAAGCCTGAGGAGCACTCAGAGTTGTATAGACAGGAGAAGAGGTATGATTTTGAAAATTCTGATTTTTCACATGGTTTGCATCATGGGAGTCTTGCATCATGTCTGTTAGAGAGCCCATTGAAGGCTCATGTCGTAGCCTTGGATGAGATAGTTGAGCATACACCCGGTGAACCAGCCAACAACAAAGTGTACACATCTACTGATTGTGGGAATGGGTGTACTGAGGATGTGAAAACATCAATCTTGGTTACAGGCTCAAATAACAGTTGTGTAATGAATGCACATGATAGGATTAAAAGGGAGCAAAATGATACGATGGGGTTCCATGAAAAGGAACCATTCATTGCATCCACAAGTGAAATGTGCACAAGTCTCTATATTGGCAATGTAGAGATTGCTATTGGTAAGTCTAGTGATGAGGAGGCAGATTCTTGTGAGGCTAGTGTGTTGAATCATAACGTTGTTCCATTTCTTTTACATGAGGATTGCAAGGCATCATCTAGTGGGAGCATGTCTCCTACACATGTCAACACAACAAACATGTATTGGTTGAAGCTGATTGTAGACATGAGCCTAGTGAGTCACGGGAACTAAAGGAATAGCTGAAAGTCACTGAAGATAAGGTTGTCCAAACCTTAACTTGTCTTGATAGCATGCACAAGTTCGTTGAATACCTCCTTTGGTCAACGCAATTTGAAGAAAGGCAGAAAGGGGTGGTAGTTGGAACTTCTATACCAAGTCTACAAACTATCAAACATGCCCTAGAGGGAATGAAATCAGATTACCTCCATTTGCTCTTAGATAGGGACTTAGCCATCAAGTTTGTAGAGAGGACTTACAAAGCCAATACCAAATCTACTCATCATGATTTGAGATGTGAGACACCCCTAGATCCGTGCATGGAGAGTGATGAGATATGGAATCCAAGTGACTATGCAAGGATTTCATTGGCGCAAGTAGGTGAATTTCACCTTGACTGCATTGTAAGGAATGCTCATCATTATTCTTTCAGCCTGTGCACAAATGATTTGATGATACAAAAATATGGGTTGGATTGAAGATTACATAGTTCACTTTGGTATGATGTGCTTCCATCTCCAGAAGATGAAACCAAATCCTACGGGCCTCATACTCTGTTTCCTCCAGATGGTTGCATACAAGTTTAGGAAGCAAAGTCTTGTCATGTTGATAACTCTTTGGTAGAGTTTGCAACTCCCCTACTTCAGGAATTTTTGATGGAGGCACTTACCCTTGTGTGGCATACACTTGGAGGAATGAAGCTTCAACGAAGCTATGATCCTAGTGAGCATGATGGCATTGGCGTTCTATCCCTCAATGACGGAGTTCTACTCCATAATTCAATAGGAGATGGCTGTCCTACTTCATGGAACATGGATTTCTTGCATAAATTTTGGAGGACAACGACTATTCGAGAGTTTGGGGGAGAGTTGCATCATCTCCTCATCATTGGAGAGCAGCATAAGGGTGATACCCTATCATCCTATGACTTTGGCGGTATTATTTGCATCCACATAGGTCGGATTTCCAGTCTTGAGAGTGCTGATCTGTTCCATATCAGCAACCTAGGAGGACCTTCCATACATTTTCTTGCACCTATGATGGGTATCCTTCACATCCATGGGAGATCTATAGGAGTTGGAGAGTGAGTTTGTGTTGCTAGTACTTTGAGCTGCTTCCATCTTCTCATGTTTGATGGATGTAAGGATGTGGTGGTTTGGGATCCAGGTGGTGACATGCTTGGCACATCATTCATTTGGTCTTGACGAGTTGCTTCACCGCTCTCGACATGGTAATGATTATATCAAGTGAAAGTCAAGAGGTATTAAGAATGGTGGACTTCCAATTTGGCTGTGGGATCCAGGAATTTTTATGACTAGTAGGCTACTTCATTTTACAACAGGGATTGACAGAGTTGCTAAGTATAGTGGTATCTGTAGTATTAGAGCAGTGCAGCGAAAGCATGGTGAAGCATTCTACAGATTCGTTTGGGATCTTGGTATTTGGCCATGGCATTCAAGTATAGATTGCTTGAGGACAAACAATTTTGGGAAGGACAAATTGTAATGTTCCCTTCCTAACCTATTCAATAGTTTGGCAGAGTTAGCCTATTCAGTAGTTCCCATAGGCTAATGGGGTTATGGTTAAGAAACTTTGGTGTCAGTTTATCTAGCATGGTGTGGTTGAGAGTTGTGTACTGCCCTTTTCTGGAGTGTTTTTGGTGATTTCTCTCATACTATATTTAGTAAGTCAGTCTCGGGCACTGACGGAGCCAGTTGTCTATCCTATCCTGCTATTTTTAGAAATGTCGGTGGGAGCAGTTGATATCAATATTTAAATGGTCCGGTGCATTTATTTTAAATAACATAAAAATATTAAAGTTGAATTAAATATTTAACTTATTTATTTTATAAAATTGTTTTATAAAAGGGGGTCAAGGGAGACATAAGGGAAAATATTAAAAAAAATAAATTTGTGCAACTTGAGTGGGACCTAAAGTTATTAAAAAATGCTTTTTCAAAAAAGCAATAAAAAAGCAAAAAAACACTTTTTGAAAAGCAATGAAAAAGCAAAAAACACTTTTTCGAAAAAGTGCCAAAAAAGCTATAAAAGAAGGTGTGGGGTTCTCATTTGATATATGCAGTATGCTGGTATTGGATATTTGGTTTTTTTTAAGTTGGAGAAGACATTTCTTTAGGAGGGTTTGTGAGGACGAAATCCCTTGCAGGCAACATCTCTTACGTTGGTGAAAGATCCAATCTAGGAGATTTGTGGTGATTTTCATTCAGGAATCACATCTGGGTTTTATTGTGGAGTTTTTGGAGGGTTTTTAGTTTTGTATGTTCGAAGTTTTGGCTTGAAGAATGAACAGCAAGGTTTGGGTGTTAATTCCAAATCAGTAACTTTTCCTTTTGCTGGTTGACTCTTTCTAGGACAAGCCGTACCTCTAATTTATTGCATTGCAGACTTGTGTGGTGGAAATATAGCACATTGAGATCATTTGCTGAGTTACAGAAGGTTAGGTGCAGGGTTTTGTGGCAGACTGGGAAGTATTGCAATCATTTCGTAGCACTTCCAGCCAGTTAAAGAGGCCGTACCACTTCCAACAGGGTGTGGGAATTGCTGCAGCAGCCGTCTAGGGTTTGGGGTGTTATTTGCACTCCTTGTGGTGGCATCCAGCATCTCCTATTGTGCCCAGCTGACTGTAAAAGTGAACTGAGCTATGTATTGGGGTTTGTGATGGCATTTTGAAGGACCTGTTGGCTGTAGTTAACAAAATATCAGACCTGTGCATTAACAGCAGTGCTGGATATGTGTAAAATTGTCAATTTAATGCAAGCAATCCATCTGGTTATTGGAGTTAAGTTTCATACTACTTGTAATGCTCTTTACTTGATGTTTGGCATTATATTTGGATGAAGTTGTGTATTAGATCATTGTTTTAATTGCTGCAACTTTCCATATAAACTTTCATTTACAATACACACATACATACACCAAACTGCAAGTGCAAACTCTGAAAATCAGAAAAAAAAAATTTGGGCTAGACACTACAGATTTCAAGGACAAGGTGCTGTAGTTTCCAACGAGCTATAACACTGAGGATCTTTGTTAATGAGCTTGACAACAAAACATGCAGTCTTGAAGGTTTCAAGGAAACTTTAATAAATAAATCCCTCACTTGAATATACACACTAGTCACTGAGACAAGCAAATATCATGGCTACATCATCATCCAAGAACTATCTTAGATGCCAGCACATGACTTTCTGTGATGTTGGGATGAGTGATGCAAGCTTCTCTAATCCATAAACTTATATTTTTAGTTTTGATATTTGTTTTGATGCTATGGATTTCACAATCCATGAGATTTGTATACATTTGACAATATTTATAATCTTAAATTTATATATCTAACAATGTTGTCTCCTTCAGCTAAAAATTAAAATTCATTTTAATATTCATGTGATTGATGTATACTTGTGTATATGGTCAAAGTAGCTTCTCTTTGATTAGTTTATTGTGTCTTTAAAGTTTATTTATTAAAGGGTGCATGAAACAAGTTTTGAATGCTTAAAAATCTCTATATTTCATATATTTTTTCTTATAAATTTTCCATGTTTGGATGCTGAGTCCGAGTCTTAGTCAAAAATTAGCTTGCTGAGTCCGAGGCCCAGTCTAAGTCTTGTAACACTGGTCTGATTTCTGAACAAGTTTGAATTTCATAGAATAGTCCCTTACAAGAGGGAATGGAAACAATTTTCAATTTTCAGCTTATGTGCGGAGACCAATGAATATCTGTTAAATCAAATCAACTGGAACGTGCACCTTGCCCCATTTGCTTTCCAAGTTTGCCAGGATTTCTGTTCACTCTTGTTTACATATGTTCCTAGAATTTGTCAGGCCAGGATTGAAAAACAGAGCAGAATGGTATATGTTTGTATTAAAATGAATATTTACAATCTTATTTATAGGGCAGTGAAGAAGTTTAACTGCCACAAATAAACTGAAAAACAAAACTACCAAAAATTGAATACTTAATATTAACCTGTAAGAACAATATTTACATTCCCAAGTTTGCCCCTCGGAAAGAACATCCTTGTGAGACTCCTCACTTTGAGGGGGAATAAGTAATTTGGAATCAAATTTGGAGTCTCTGACTTAGGGCTTTGAATAAGAAATCCCATCTCATGACGAATTTTAAATTTCTTCAAATGAAAGTGAGATTCAAGAAACTACACAGCAATGGTTAGAACATGATTGAGCTTTTCATTAGGGATTGGAAGCACCAATAATTCAACCTTGATCTTGAAGAAAATGGGCAAAACAAATCCAACTTTAAGCTTGAAACTTGATGAAATTGTCAAGACAAGAACAAGAAGTCCATACAAGGGAAGGCAATAGCTTAATCCAATGAAGTTAATTTGGAGTCTATTGACAAGTAGAGGGTCTTTTTCTTAGTGTTTCAAATTATATTGTTTTATTAGGTGCGATTGTCTTGTTTTTTAGTCAAACTCATTGACCCATATTTCATGAGTGGTTCACATAAACCCATCTCTCATGAGCATGAATGGTCCACTTAGTACTCATTACATCTTGATGATATTCATAAGAGTGAAAAATTGGAACTTCCCAAGAGGTCACCCATCATGGTACTACTACAACTCAAGTACATTTAACCATGGTGTTCGCCCCAAGTTCAAACCCACTTAGCTTGCTGGCACACTTCGCTTGGAGTCTATTGATGAAATCAATGTAGCAGTAGACTCAAAACCAACTTCCTTTAAAAAAATATTAAATATTGAAGTGTGGAGGAAGGCTATACAAATTGAGTATGATGCTATTTTAAAAACTTGGGAGTAAGTTGATCCTCTAGTTGGTTGTAAACCTATTGGTTGCGAGTCTCTCAAAACAAGTACAAAGTAGGTGGCTCACTTGACAAACATAAAGCAAGGCTTATCGCAAAGGAATATACTTAAAAAGAGGGTAGGTTATGAAGAAACCTTTGCATCTACAACGAATTGGACCACAATTCATGCTTTGTTAGCCCTATTAGCACAAAATGGATGAAAAGTTCATCAAATGGACATGAAAATTGCATTCTTGAATGGTGATATCGAGGTACTGCTGTATATGACTCAAGTAGAAGGATATGTAGTCAAAGGTCAAGAACAAGTATGCAGGCTTATAAAATTGTTGTATGGTTTGAAGCAAGCCCCACAACCATGGTAGGAAAAACTTTTAAAAGAGTTGTATATGTGGTTGCATATGTGAATGTTTTTTTATAACCAGTAATAATGAAAAGCATATTGTGACTATGAAAGAAGAATTGAAGAAAGGGTTGAATTGACTGACTTGGGATGCCTTCGTTATTATTCTAGTTATTGAAGTGATTCAGAAACCCAAGCATATCTTTATCACTCTAACAAAAATATATTGGTTAAATTCTGAGCAGATTTGGAATGTCGAACTGCAAACCATTCAGCACTCCTATGGAATGAAGTTTAAAACTCAAATTATATGATACTGTGGAGTTTGTTGATGCAACTAAGTACATGCATCTTGTTGGAAGTCTGATTTATGCAACTACAACATGACTAGACTTCTTTTTGTTGTTGAATTCCTCTCTAAATTCATGCAACAACCTAAAAAAATCATTGGTTGGTAGCAAAGAGATTTCTTTGGTATCTAAAGGGAACTCAGACCTATGGTCTCAAATACTCAAGGCAACAGATATCACATTAGTTGTATATTCGGATTCTGATTGTGCAGGTGACTTGGAAGATAGAAATCTACTTAAGGTTTCTTGATGCATCTACGATTAGCAGTCATTTCTTGGAAACCTAAGAAATGGTTAGTGCTAGCTGTGTTCTCAGCAGGAGCAAAGTATATGGCAGCTTTTGAGTTAACTAGGAAAATGTTATGGCTCAAAAGGATTCTTGAAGATTTATATAAACAACAGGTTTTATCAACCCCTCTCCTATTGCCAATTCATTTTGCAATGAAAATGGCAAAAGTTTCAGTCTTTCATGGTCTAAGAAAACAAATCAACAAAAAATTAATTTGATTCAACATCATGTGAAAGATTGCAATGTACAACTGAAGTATTATTTAACTGCAGCTCAGCTAGCAGATCTTCACAGCAAAACACTTGGAAAAGAGAAGTTAGAAAAATTCAAAGGAAGGCTTGGTTTAACTTTACTCCCTTCAGATTAAGGGAGGGAATGCAAATATTATTTTTATAGATTAATAGTAAGCATTCAGTTTTTTGTATCCCTATCCCAGTAAGAAATATGATGTAATCGAGTGAGTTTGGTGCGGGGTGGGGATGAGGGGAAATGGGGGGGGAATGTAGTGGTTGCTTACTGCCTATTTTTATATGCTTTCATTATAACTGAGTAAACAAGATTAGTAAATACCAGAACTACAAAGAACTCAGACCAATAGTTGCATAGTGATATATTTTATTCATTTGCTTATACAAAATAGTTCAGGGAATCTCCAAACATGCGGTCCCCTTTCTCATGTACAATAAAAGTATGTAGAGTGGCCGACGGTTGTTGAGAATTTCCAATTGTCGACAACTACTAAGAACAACCGCTTACAACCAAGAACTAATTATGCCAGCTACCAAAGAAGTAAATTAAAACTACTAGGAATATTTTTTAACTACAGTGGTTATGCATTATTAATGTTTTGTTACTGTAATAGATTTTTATTTGGATAGTTTTTTAACTATTGATAGATATTTGATGGTCATCCCAAGTGGTTGAAAAGAATTTATAAACACATATTTGACATTGTAAAATCAACTTGAATATAGTATGTTTCTGTGTTCACTTGTGTCGCAAATATAATTTCTGTTAATCATTTTATACATATTTAATCCTGGTTCGACAAAATTTTGTCTGCTAGCAATTGAACCTGGGCCATTTACAGTTACACAACAAGTGCTTCACTTGCCTCGAGATAACATCTGGACTGACCCCTGATTATATGTAACCTTGGATTAAAAAAAGGATCTAATATTGATTTGTGCATCTTGCAACCGGCTGCACTCCAGATCCTCTTATCTACTTGAGTGGTGGTTTACAACTAAGAGTATCAACTGAAATAACTTAGTTAATTTCCTTATTCCATTTATGTTTTCACACTGGAGTCTATTTATTAAATTATATTGACACGCAACTAAGAGTATCAACTGAGATGACTTAGTTAATTTTCTTTTTTCATTTATGTTTTCCCACAGGAGTCTATCTGTTAAATTATATTGACACGCATTCGTTTTCTCCTGCATGAGTTTGTCTGTTAAATTATATTGACGCGCATTCTTTCCCTGTTAACATTTAAAAGTTCTTAATTTGTTTTTATACTTTTATGCATATCAGTTGGATTCGTCTGATACCTTTTCCCAGTTTGCTTCTTTTTTTTTTGTTTTTTGTTTTTTTAATCTGAGTTAGATTATGGGGCACTTGTGCAGGCAAAACAAAGAGGAATGTGGGGTAGAGGCTTTATTCCAATTGCTGAATATGGCGCAGAGTTCATGAAGCCGTCCAAAGAAAGAAAAGCTCGCAAACCCGTGAGAATTTTGTATAGTGGAAGCAATCACTATGATCTACTTATTTGACTATGCTACTTCAGCTCTCTTGTCATTAACCTCAAGTAACAGAATAGTAGTTCTTTCTCTTGGGGTTGAGCAAATTATTCCTGATTTGGGGTATCTGATAATTCTCCTTATTCGAAAGAAAAAAAGCCTTTTTTTCCAATCTAGTTCGATCTTGTGGATTAATTCTGATTAATTATATATATATGAAAAATATTATGTAAAAATATGAAATAAAGATAAATTTTTTTGTCAATTCTCACAATAAAATTAAAGTACTACAACTCAACAATCTTATAGAAAATTTATTATATTTTAAAAAAAATAATAATAAAAATAATTAAAAAAAAAGTGTTAAAAGTTTAATAGATTAATAGTCTAAGAATACTTATCCCATTCTTTGATTTTAAAAAAATATTGAGCATTATCCCAAGGATTACACCAAAAATTAAATAAAAAAAAGTCAATCAGGGTATGGAAAAAAAAAGTTAGTTGTGTGAGCTATATATAAGCTCTAGAGGCTTGGATTATGAAGAAATATGCTTGAAATTATTATTAAATTAATAATTTGGTTGTGACGGTTTGTAAAATCAATAATTTTGTTGTGATAATTGGTTTGCATAAAGTTGTAATTATTGAATTGTTTTAAAATATTTAATGTTGGTCTTGTCTTGTAGTGATCATTCATTTATCTTTTATCATATTAATTGATAATATTTAATGCTGGTCTTGTCTTGTAGTGATCATTTATTTATCTTTTATCATATTAATTGATATAAAGTGATAGTAAGAATAAACCAACAAGAAAAATTAAATTAAATTAAATTATTTTCATTTTAAGAGTTTTAATATTGAAAATTATTATTATTTTTTTATTAATTTATTTTATATGTATATAATTATATGTTTAGTTTGCAAGAAACATGTAATATTTAATTATTAATGTAATATTTTTCAAGAATCAAGTTGGGTACTTTTTGATATTTTGTTGAGCGTATATGCATTTTTATAAAATGAGTAAATATTTGAATGGTTTTTGTGTAAATATATGCTTCATCAAGAAATGATTAAATATTTAGGATTCATGATATAAAAAGGATTAATAATACTTTTTGAGGTTTTTAAATAGAAACTATTGAAATCATTTTAATAAGATTTTGGGTGGTATTAAAATAAATTAGAGTTAAATATATATGTTAAAGGAAAAAATATAATTCAAGGTCAATAAGAAGGTGAGATAACAACCTCCTTTGCCATTTATTGAAAGTTATTTTGATGGGCCTACAATGGCAACTTGAGCAAAGTAGATGCATGTTGCATTATCATAAGCACATATTCTATTTAATAATGACACCATCTATTTTCATTCCCCATAGGACTAATGAGATAGAAGTGTGAACTTTTTTGAAGGTTTAAGGTTAGCACATGAGCTTGGTATCTTGTCTTTGGAAGTTGAAGTTGATTTGAAATCATTGTCGTGCAATAAAGAAGGTTGCCACCTCAAGTTAGAAACTCAATTTCATTCCATGGGAGGCAAGAGCATTAGACAAGAATTTATAGCACATAAGTTTTGTCCACTATTATCATGAATCTAACAAACATGTCAACCTCCTTGTAAATTGAGGAGTTGGTCAAGACACCTTAGAATTCCCTTATAACATAATAATAATGCATAACCATCCTTAAATTTAAAAGGAAAACACTTGAAGAGAAGGGAGAGTAGAGGAATACATCACTAAAAATTGAAAATTAGTTATCTTAAATTACATGTATGATCTCTCTAGTAACCCCATTATCCTTTTCCAATCTCAAGAAAACAAACACAATCAAATTATAAATTCCCTCAACATATTAACTTGCATAATAATGCATTTGAAATAATTGAAGTAAAAAATAAATTAAAGTTTTGATTACCTTCCTGCCTTATCTTTATAAAACTAGATATTTGACTGATTCTAGAAATAATGCTAAATATAATGATTTTGGTTTTGTTAAAGTTAAAGCTAAAAATCACAAGTCAACCATATCCCATGCAATTACCTTTCTAAGAATGTAGTCACTCAAATCAATTTAAATCACTCATCACCTCTACTAACTACCATTGTAACATTATCACTCCAAAAATACCAAAATTTGACTAATTTTACTTTGTTAAATGTGAGTTATGTTGGTGCCAATTTTGGTATCCCTAGAAAAATTTGCTTTAATCATGTTTGTAGCTAAAGATTAAGTCATTCTCGGCATGTTATCAATGTCAAGTGTCTTGTTCCACTAAGAAGTATATGTAGGTTTCTTGTCATGAGAATTATTAGAATTTTAAAATCTAAGGAGGCTCTAGTATAAGTAGAAAAAGGAAGGATTACAATTAAGGCAAATCTACTCTAGTTCACTAAGACAATCATATATGGGTCATCTTCTAAGCATAAACTTGGAATTTTTGAAGGCCCAAAATTTAAGATAGTAGTCTTATTGTCTATTAGAAATCAAACTTTCTTTTTTCTTTTGGAAAAAATTAACTTACATTTTTCATTTTTTTCTCCTTCTCAAAGGAGAGAAGCTAATTTTTTTTTATTTTATTTTAAAAATGTTACTTTTTCCTTTTGGAAGGGTAGTGGATAACATGGTTAGAAGGTTGTCAAAGTAGATTTAAGCTTCATCATGAGAAAACATAATTCAAAGAAAGAATGATAGTAAAAGAAGGAAACACTCATTAAGGGTAGAGATTATCTTTGGTAAAGTGTTCAAAAATGAAAAATGGAAGAAATTTAAAAGTTCAAAGGTTTTGGTAAAATCATTCGAAAATACTCTAATTTAGTGAGGGGTGGGGATTTCTACATTGATTGCCAAGCAATGGAATTTTCTTGATGGCTCACCTATGCCTAAACCTCTACTTTTTGGCTTGCTAGGCCCAAAACTCCATTGAAAGCATCCCAAGTACCCATATTTGATCAAGTGGGTTTTCTACTTGGTGTTGCCATGTGAAAATCCCACTTTTGGTGTCAAACGTTTTCACTTCTTAGTGCTAATCTTCTAAAAGTCCCACTTGACATAGAGTTGTGAACTCTTCCACTCTAGCATCAAGTTATAAAAACCTCCACTTTGGCATTAGTCTTCAAAGTTTCCATTACTTGGTGTATAAATGTCAAATTTCCCACTTGGTATTAGTTATCCAAACCTTCCACTTTGGCATTAGTCATGAAATAGTCCCACTTTTGAGCATTCACGTTATGAATCCTTCACCTTTTGGCATCCAATATCCAAACTCTCCAATTGACATTGAGTAACAAGATTTCCACTTAATATTAGCTATCAAAAAGTTCCACTTTGGCATTACTATTTTAAAACTTCCAATTGATGTCAAACAAGAGAAATTACCACTTGGCATTAAGATTTAAACTCCTCCATTTGGCATCAAATTTATAATAGTCCACTTGGGAATTAGTCTTTGAGAGTTCCAATTGGCACCTAGAATGACTTTCACTTTGTTGAAGTTTTTACACCTTGGTTCCCATGATTAAAACCTCCCATAGCTTGGCATAAATGACAAATTCCGCTTGGGATTAATGAATCAAAAATTTCACTTTTTGGAAATTATGACAAAAAGCTCCACCTAATACCAAATTAGTTGTTTTTTCCAAACATAATGAAGATAAAAAGAAATAAAAAGTGGTTTCCAAGTTTTCCCAATCACCTAAGTCAAGATTGAAATCAAATAAAGCAACTATGATAAAAAATTAGATAGGTATAGTTTTCTTTGAGATATTCATCTTTATGCAAAGCTCCAAAGATCAACTTGTACAATAGTAAGTTTGTTTATTGTTTTAAATGTAGAGGTAAGTTAAATTAGGGAACTTCCCTTTTAAATTTGAAGATAGGATTTCCCTATCCATTATTCTATTTTGCATTGTCACAAAAGTGATAGATTATAAAACTAACAATTTTTGGCACCCACCACGGGTTTTTGAAATTCATATCTCATGAATGATCAAAATCTTGTTTTGCATGTTTAATTCCACTTGATATTATTTAGAAATAGGAAGGATCAAGAGCTCTTGAGAAGCAATTGGAGATAATAATAACAATGAAGAAGAATTTCCATCTCTTCCATTGCCATGGGGAATACAAATGGTCCTCTAACTTGGTGAGAATGACATCCATTTCTTCAAGGATATATAATATATCCCCCTAAGTTTTATGGTGATGGTTAACAACATCCAAATGAATATGTTTCAACTTCCATCATGACCTATGGAATCCTAGGAGTATCTTCAAATATGTAGTTGTTTGAGTATCTTTAGCGACCAATAGATAAACTTCAAACGCCACCATATGGAGTGTTAAAACCCCACAACAGCCCTTTATTCCTCACGTCTAACTTATTAATAATCAAATAATATCATATGTTAACATACACACCTGGAGAAGGATTTAACTTTGAAATTTTCACACTCGAGCCGAACAATATATAATCAAATCTACATAATCACCTTTATAATATGTGATTTACAAATGAAGACGATATTCTGTCATGCCCATAATTTTTACATGAGAATATTCAACACAACCAACAGTTTTTTTGAACTAAGTATAAGCACTATTACTTGTCAATCATGCTTGAATGCAGTATGCAAAAACTTACCACGACTTAATATTTCTTGTACTAAAACATACATTGGTATCTCTAATATATGCAGGGAGAGATTTTTTTGCAAAGCATCTTAGATTTTATGACATTTATTGACAACCCTTGTATTCAAATGTCCATATCAATATGGGTTATTATCTATTTGAATCATGAGAGTTGTGATTAAGATCTCATGTCAGTTTAAGATCAACAATATTTTATACTAGGAGGACTACACTCAACATGTGATCAACACTAATATTCACCTAGATATTGACTCATCCGAATACTAAGTGTTCTTCTATATGAAAAGGTATTAATGGAAGATTAAGTCGAGTGTTACTTGTTGTGCATGTTTTGCACACACGCCCCGCCATAGGCAAGGACCCCCTTTTTTTCGCTCACGACAGGCTGCTTTGCTCCTGTCTTGTTTTGCGTGCCCCATTTTCCAAGCCCAAATTGGTCAAGTGCCTTCAAATGATCAAATTCTCCTTACCAAATTCACCTACTTAGGGTATTCAAATCCCCAGAGAAATGAAGTTCCCCGTCCCTTTTCTGCCCATTGTCTTGTTTCTGCTGACTTGGTCCCCAATTGCTCGATTCGTTTTTTTCTACATTTTTGACTTTGGGGCCAACTTTTTGGTGGATTTGGGATGTGTTTGGGGTCCCTAACTGAACTGCCAAAGTTTCGCCAACGTTTCGTTAAGTTTCGGTGGTTTCAAAACTTTCCCTTTGGAACTCCCTTCCTCTTTGGCTGTTTTGAAAACATCCGTGGACCTCCGCCGGTCCAGTTTCCACATTTTTGACTTTGGGGCTAACTTTTTGGTGGATTTGGGATGTGTTTGTGGTGCTTAAGTGAATTGCCAAAGTTTCGTCAATGTTCCGTTAAGTTTCGGTGGTTTCAGAACTTTCCGTCTAGAACTCCCTTCCTCTTTGGTTGTTTTGGAAACATCCGTGGACCCTCGCTGGTCCGGTTTCCACATTTTTGACTTTGGGGATAACTTTTTGGTGAATTTGGGATGTGTTTGTGGTGCTTAAGTGAACTGCCAAGGTTTCGTCAACGTTCTGTTAAATTTTGGTGGTTTCGGAGCTTCGTCCCCCTTTGGCTGTTTTAGAACATCCGTGGAGCCTCGGCGACCCGGCCTCCGGAGCCTAGCCCCTCCGTGGCCGTTTCCGGGACTTCGTCCCTCCATGGGAGTTTTGAACATTCGTGGAGCCTCGACGACCCGACCTCTCCGTGGCTAACATCCATGACCGCCGGTACATTTTTGACTTCAGATAACTTTTGGTGGATTTGGATGTGTTTGTGGTGCCGAAGTGAACTACCAAGTTTCACAGTTCGAAGTTTTGGTGGTTCGAGCTGTCCTTCGCTGTTTTAGAACATCCTAGGAGCCCCGCCGGCCTAGTCAAGTTTTTGAACTCACCCTCCATGGCTGTTTGAACATCCGTGAGCCTCAGTCCGACCGGGAGCTCGGCTATGGAGGGGCCGTTTCCGGGAATCCGTCCCTCCGTGGCTGTTTTGAACATCTGTGGAGCCCTGGCGGCCCGGCCTCCGGAGCCCAGCCCCTTCGTGGCTGTTTCTGGGACTCCGTTTCTCCATGGCCATTTTGAACATTCGTGGAGCCCCGACGGCCCGGCCCCTCCGTGGCCATTTCCGGGACTCCGTCCCTTTGTGGTCGTTTTGAACTTCCGCTTTTTTTGAAATGAGTCCAATCTTGAGGAAGTTTTTCTGGGCATTCTTCCTTCCCCTTTTCCCATATGCTATAATTAAAAAATCTTGGTTTTGCTAAGTTTTGTGGGGTCCGGGAACTTCCCTTCCATTTTGCCGTCCCTTGTTCGCTGCCCGCCCCTTTGGGCTCGCATTGATGTTTATGGTCCAAATGAGCTCCAAATATGAATATTATGATATTTTGATGATGCATGGATGGATCTAACAGGGATTTTGCAAGATTTTGCTAACGTTTTCCTTGATTTGTATATAAAAGCACTTACGATACTTCATGTATGCAAGATCCAAGAAGCCTAGCGTGGGTCTGTCGAGGAGACCTATTGAGAAAGTTGAACAAGGAATGCACATAGCCCCTGTTACCATTCATTTCATGTTCGCCTCTCCCCCTAGCACCCACCAACAGGGTCAGCATTAGAAGAAGGCATGTGCCAAGGAAGTCAAGGACAAAAATGTAAGGGGGTGGCCTTGAAGAAAGCATAAGGGAGCTGTTTGCCCAAATAAGGGGCAACCAATCTATTGATGCCAATCGTCGACAGACTCGTTTGATCCAAGGAAGAACACTGCAAACACATCAAGTAAGAGGGAAGCTTTCAGGCAGTTTCTACTACAGTGAAAAGGGCAATCAGCTAAATGACAAAATTGCTACAACCCCTGAGCACTAGATGACAAAACAGGGAAAAGACAGATGTATTTTTTAATTGCTGAATATTGGGGGGTAGGTGGAACCCTAATGTAAATCAAATCTGGGCTACTCATTGTGAATTGATCCTAGCCATTCATTTGGGCTTTGGAAAACTATAAATAGGGGCTTGCCCCTCATTTGTAAGGGTTGGAGAACTGATGTAGACATTCTGCACAATAGAAGACAACATTGCACGAGTTTATGGATGTTCTCTTTGAGTTTGCTCATCTTGCATGCATGGTTCTACCTTCCACAGTAGTTTTAGTTGTAGATTCTTGAATGGAAGTGATAATGGAAATTGTTGTTATGGTATTTGATGAACTTTTAGCCCATACTTTTAGCACTTGTTGATGACAAACTGTTGTGTAAAGTTAGTCTAGGCTTCTTGATTTCAATGTTGCAACTTAGTTCAATCGCATGTGCATGATGTGCATATGCAATTTGAAAATCTATAGTTGTTAGAAGATTGCACTAGTTTTGTGCAACTGTAGGTTTCTCTTGGCCAAGCAAAACCTAGTTTAAGCAGTTTGTTCACCGAAAGGGTCAGCTCCATGATCACTGCTTCATTTGTAGTTTCGTATCTGTGAACCTTCTCTTCCTGTCTTTTTCCTTTTTTAATAAGTACTTAGGAAAGGTCTACTGCACATTGTAAAGCTAAATCCAATGATAAAATGGAGTTCAAGACCGCTGTTTGAACCTATAGCAAATGCACAATAACTTCCCCATCTTAGGAACTCCATTTCAAGATCCAACTTCCCATGCTTTGTAATCCATCCGTAAGTCCGCCTTGTGATTCCAGCAAATCACATCAAACAATTGAGATATTCCAAGCACCGCCGAGACCTCGATTAGAGACTAGACAGTGTTCTCAATTCCGATTGTGGAAGATTGTCTTTCAAGAGAGGTAGTGCACCTACGCACTGCATGTGTTGAGAAGTGCATAAAAAACACATCAACATAATTGGCACTAGAAGGAGGGCTTGACATGTTGGGAATACAAAGCTGAAGGTTGGAAGTGATTCATTTTATGCCCTCCTCCTCCTAACACCATCAACAAAACTAGCACTAGAGGGAGGGCTGACACGTTGGGAATACAAAGCTGAAGGTTGGAATTGACTCATTTTATGCCCTCCTCCTCCTAACGCCATCAACAGAACTAGCGCTAGAAGGAGCGCATGACATGTTGAGGCTACAAAGCTAAAAGTTGGCACTTCGAAAAGAGCACTTTCAAACAAGAAATCTGAGATAGGGAGATCTCTTTTAATGCTAAAAATTAGAAAATTTTGAAGGCAAGTAGAAGCTGAGTCAAAATAGAGCAACATGCACAAATTGACATCATTTAGCTTCATGTAGATTTGAATAGGAGATTGAAGAAGCCATTGCAACAATTTGCATTGGCGAATAGATGTCAGATCCATTGCACTCGCAGGCACAACGAGTTGGGATGTGTCACATTCTTGAGCAGAATCGAAAGGGTATTGCAGGGAGAAATTCCCTTTTGGGAAATATACCAGCCCTTGGCTCCCGAAGAACCAGAGAAAGAGTTGACAACCATGGAAACCAAAGCATTCAAGGAGTTGATCCAAGAACATTTGAGCAGCAAGGATGGACCAAGATTGGAGGAAGTACTAATGGCAAGTTGGTGTAGATTTCACAATGCACCACATTCAGAATTTATGTGTCCATCATGTGACAACATCATTGCTCAAGACAAGGGTTGTTCGAACAAGTTGGAGTAGCCAACTCTCAATGAAGAGAAGTTATCTCATGAGGCAAAATAGTTGTCAACATCTAGAGAACAACAAAGTAAGGATGAACCAAGAAATTTGATACAAGTTGATGTTGGAGCAGTAGACATTGAAGTTGAAAACCAGGAGGAAGAAGCAAATTTCACTAGGACAGCAAGGTGCCTTGGTGAAAATATGATTGAAACTAATTTAGAAGGCCTTCCCTCCACCAATCGAAAGCAGTCCTCCACTCCAGAAGAAGAGCAATTGGTAGGTGACGATGAACCAATGAAGTCTGTAGTCGTGCATGCTGGGACAACCCACGGAGATGCTAAAAAAGAAGAAGAAGAAAAGGTTGACAACATTGGAGTAGCACAAAATGATGACGAAGGTATAAGTGAAATTAGATTAGAAAGCCTCCCCTTCACCAATGACAGTGATCGAGGATCTGAAAATGCAGATTTGGAGGAGTGGGAGCAACCACTCGCCACGGCTGTCTACCATCAAGCTTCTTTTTCAAGTGATGATGAGAACCCGATCACAAATAGATATGACCAGCTCATCTCTAGGTTAGCAAAGGATTGGTCAGAGCTGAAATACCAAGTGGATTTGGAGGTACTACTACTGCCGAATTGGTGCAGACTTCATTATTCATCACACTCTGAGTTTGCATGCGAGCTGTGCAA
Source organism: Sequoia sempervirens (assembly GCA_007258455.2). NCBI lineage: Eukaryota > Viridiplantae > Streptophyta > Pinopsida > Cupressales > Cupressaceae > Sequoia > Sequoia sempervirens. Next base: position 105,251 of record VDFB02359700.1, read on the forward strand.
AGAGGCTATCAAACAAGTTAGAGGACAAGTGGAGTAGCCAAGCGCCCAACCTCCTCTACTTGCTGCTTGGATCGAAGTAGAAGACCAAGAGCCAGAGCCAAGTGACAACTCGGCTGAAGGTGGACCTCAAGAGGATGTTGGGGAAGCAATAGAAGAAGGACAACAATACAGTTTCAGACTTTCGAGCGATGAAGTAGATCAAGCGAGAATGTTGTCCACCAGTCACCAAAAAGTTCTTCCTCTTGAAGAGCAGTTGTGCACCATGGATGATAGGATTTTTGGTGAGTCTTTGGAGGGAAATTGTGCAGTAGAATTTGGTTCCCTTGATGAGGTGCCATCAATTGATGACTTCTTTCCATTGGGAGCTGCACTACGGAGGTATGCTCATGCCGAGGAAGAGCACATCCTAGAAGACGGTAGCGATGAATACATACTCCTTGAGCCCCTGAATAGTGACACACTAGAGTTTCCAGATTGGGAGAGGAGCTCTTTCTCCATTTACAGTGATAGTGAGCAAGAGAAAATGAGAGAACATCATAATGAGATGCATGAACAACAAAGGGAAGAAGACAAAGGTGGGGGTGTTTTGATGGCTTCCAACAAGTATGACAAAATTGACCAACTACAAGATGCAACTAGAAGTCCTTCCACCATGACCATTGTTGATCCTCCATATTTAGGGAGTTGTAATAGGACAGATGCATGCATGTCATTATCCCATGACATTGAACATCATAAAAAGGATGTTGATACTTGGGGAAGGAGACGAGACAACATGCTGCCCCTTGAGGACAACAACCAAGTGGATCCCAAGTTTGCTGATGATCAATGTGGAGAAGTATTTCTTTTTGAAGAACTACCAACCGAGGCTGTAGATCCCATTGGTAGATTGGAAGAGTTGTTTGCTGCCCCATCCTCCCAGCCTTATGCAAGTTTAATGTCTGAAGTGTTGCACCCTCCACCACCGCCGCTCGAGGCTACCGATGCAATGATCAAGGATGTTGTGCTTGCTCTCAACTGTCCAATGCTGCCACCTTCATGTGATGACATCCAGGTTTTATCCTTCCTTGCCTCTATTATTTCTCATAATTGCACTTATTATTTTGATTATGGGAATGAGGGAAAACAAACATGTTTATGAATTGACCATGGGTTCAACGAGCCTCCTCAATTGCTGATTTTTCATGATGACATGATTGAACTTGAGTGCTGTAACATTGAATTTCTTTTTTCAGAATATAAAGATAAGTTTGCATGGTTAAGAACGATAATGATTTCCTGTTTGCTCGTGCATGCATTACAAAATCCAATGAATGTTAATGTCAACTCGCTCTGCTTGAACATAGTGTTTTGTAAATATCTTTGTACATAGCCCATTTCGAGTAGTATAGGTTCCCTGTAAATACTCCGCTTTCCTACTTTCCTTAGGTTAGTTGGTTTGATGTAGGTTGCTCGCTTTATAGGTTGTTTTATTTTTGTTTCCTTTCGCTTTGCTGCTGCTTTGCTCGGGGTCCGTCTGCTTTTAGTTGGGCACATCTGTCCGCACAACAACCATACTTATCGCCTGGGGTTGTTCTATGTATTTCTTTGTCAAACTCTAATCAAGTTTTTAGAGTGGATGGTGAGGATCTTCTATTGGCATCAAGTGATTTGGGTGTTTGATTCAAAAAGGATAAGTTGTTGGCTTAGTCTGACTCTAACGTATTCTAAAATCTTACAGCTCTTACACATCTTAAGAATCCAACGATCACTATAGGTCCTTTTGTGAAGTCTAGTTAAGTGAAAAATCTAAAATTCTACTCCAGCGCCATTGTGATTCTCAGCCCTAAACGTGAGCTTCGATGCTTGCGGGTTGAAATAAAAGAGCTAAAAAGAGAAAAGAAAGAAAGAAAGAAAACATTGAAAATTAAAAGAAAGAGAAAATTCAACTTTTCAGGGGTATTCGAGCAACTCTACCTGGGCTATGGACGCCCGGCTGACATTAGAGCAATGTTCGGGAGAATCACAACGATAACCTCGTCGGGGTTATGGACGCCTGATTGGCAGCGAGGCAATGTCCCAAATGCTTTTGGAGTTAGAATAAACTATGTAGCTTAACTTGACGGAGCTTGGGTTCTTGTAGCAATTGAAGGATGGGAATTAACACAACTGCACACACTTGGATTTTCAGCATACTGAAGGTTGGGTTGGCTAGTGGTTTTGATCCTTTGGTTGGGTGTCTAGTTTGTTTTCCCTAGCGTGAAGGTTGGAACTAGAGATTCTAGGTTTGTGATTCTAGTTTGTCATCAAAATGCTCGAGAGCATTTCCCCAGCGAGTCGCCATTTGTTGTGCATGTTTTGCACACGCCCCGCCGTAGGTAGGGACCCCCTTTTTCGCTCCCGACAGGCTGCTTTGCTCCTGTCTTGTTTTGCGTGCCCCACTTTCCAAGCCCAAATTGGTCATGTGCCTTCAAATGATCAAATTCCCCTTACCAAATTCACCTACTTAGGGTATTCAAATCCGCAGAGAAATGAAGTTCCCCGTCCCTTTTTTGCCCATTGTCTTGTTTCTACTGACTTGGTCCTCGATCGCTCGATTCGCTTTTTTCTACATTTTTGACTTTGGGGCCAACTTTTTGGTGGATTTGGGATGTGTTTGGGGTCCCTAAGTGAACTGCCAAAGTTTCGTCAATGTTCCATTAAGTTTTGATGGTTTCAGAACCTTCCCTCTGGAACTCCCTTCCTCTTTGGCTATTTTGGAAGCATCCATGGACCCCTATCGGTCCGATTTCCACATTTTTGACTCTGGGGCCAACTTTTTGGTGGATTTGGGATGTGTTTGGGGTGCCTAAGTGAACTGCCAAAGTTTCGTCAACGTTCCGTTAAGTTTCGGTGGTTTCAGAACTTTCCCTCCGAAACTCCCTTCCTCTTTGGCTATTTTGGAAACATTCGTGGACC